>VXCM01001904.1:0-48963 GCA_014773175.1 Lucifuga dentata
TTCAAAATCAAATATTCAAGCGATACACCCACCTAAAAAATTGATGTTTCGCCTGCTAATAGTTACGCAAAATTATGAAGTCACGGTCGTTCAAATTTTTCGATAAACGCAGGTCTTCTTTTGGGACTGTATTCCCTGAAGGAGACATACATTCTCTCCACGCTTTTTATTACGCTTAAATGCTAAAATTACAAAACTTCAAACAAACCTGAACATACAGTTGTTCACGATGATGGATTATCTATCCTAAGAACATTTCAAGTATCAACAAGTTGATTTTAATAGCGTACCAGAATGAACTGAAACCAATGGTGGTCTGGAAGGTAGGAAAAACATTTTTAATTCACTGTTCTAGTAGTATGCTTTGGGAAATGATTGTCAGTAATGTTATGTGTATGAAAATTTAATATATTAGGCTCAAACATGCAAAATGGCCAGTATGGTCCTTTAAGTCTTAAATCAACCATAAGCTTAATTAAAACTTCTAAACCCATGCCATAAATAAGATGATATAACCTCAGATGTACTGTGTGTTAACACCCTATTGGTGGCCATATCTATTCTGTCTGTGATTGGCTGGTCTCCGTTTTTTTCCCCACCAGTTTTACTATTTAAATGTATTCCATTTTAAAGTACTATAGCACCCATTTTGCAAGTTTGATACACGTAAATTTACTGACAATCATTTCCCAAAGCATACTATTAGAACGGTGAGTTAAAACAACAAAAAAACAAAAACAACAACTCCTACCTTCCAGACCGCCATTGGTTTCAGTTCATTTTGGTACACTATTAAAATCAACTTGTTGATACTTGAAACGTTCTTGGGATAGGTAATCCATCATCACCAGCAAGACGTACAGTATATTCAGTTTATTTATTTTTTTTGAACTTTCATAATTTTAGCGTTGAAGCACAATAAAAAGCATGGAGTTAATGTATATCTCCATTGGGGAATATAGTCCCAAAAGAACCTGTGTTTATCGAAAAATTTAAATGACTGTGACTTCATAAGGCTGCATAACTATTAGCAGGTGAAACATTGATTTTTAAGATGGGTTTTTTTTGTAGCTTGAATGTTCGATTTTGAAAGATTAAGGGATTTTGCAAAATATGGTTTTATCCTTTGGGAAATGGTTGTCAGTAACCTTACGTGTATGAAAATTGAATATATTAGGCTCGNGGTTTTATCCTTTGGGAAATGGTTGTCAGTAACCTTACGTGTATGAAAATTGAATATATTAGGCTCGCACATGCAAAATGAGTGGTATGGTCCTTTAAATGTTCTGTTTGATAGCTCTGATGAAGGCCTTTAGCCAAAACACATCTGTTTTTTCTACTAAACACAACAACCTTTACTGGAGTCTTTTCCTCCAACCACTGCAAATGCCTCAACTCATTTACTAATTATTATTAAAATTTTCTCATATTGTGGCTTTCTGCGCTTCCTTTACACTTTCAATGGTTTCTTCAACTTGCCTGCGAGCAGCTTTTGTCTGCAGAGTTTTAGAGAACAGGATGGCACGAGGTCGAGTCTCAGGGCAGGAAAAACAGTCGGTGCTGTATTCTTGAGAAGCAGCGAGCCCCTGATACCTGGCCTGTTCTTCATTGTACTGTCAGACCCTCAGAGGAATCCTCCCCAGCGACTCGCTAAGGCCAGCATGGCCCACCTCTCTATCCTCCATCCTGCTCTCTGTCGTAATTGAGAAGGGCTTTGAGATTTTTTAAACCCAGCGTGCTCCCAAGACGCAACCTTAAACCCACAATTCTCTCCTTCTTAAATAATCAGAGCGCTGTGCTTTGGGAAGGCTTTTCTTAACCCAGCAGATAACCAAATGGATAGGATCAAATGAGACGCTGAGAGAGGGAAAGGCTAGTTCATATCTGATCCTGTTTTTGCTATATTTTTGTCTTTATCTGCCCCCTTCTCCTCACACTACTCACTTCACTCCCTGGCTTTGTCGTTTAAAGTCCCCTACAGATTTTGGGCCATCCCAGACGAAAGATGACAAACGTGAAAGAAACGTGATGATATATTTGTCCTTGACTCCAAAATGGTAGTCCTAGGTCACACTGAGACGATTTAACAGTCTTGCGATCAAAAATAGCCAAAGTCAAAATTTTGACAGAAATTTAGGATCAGAAAATTAGGATGATGATCTCCCAATATGACTGCTGCTATGACCTACATCTATTAAAGGACCATGACATCCATTATGCATGTTTGAGCCTAATACTGTATATCACAAACAAGACGTATATTCAGGTTTGTTTGTTTTTTTTCAAAGTTACACAATTTTAGCGTTTAAGTGCAATAAAAAGTGGAGTGAATGTATGTTTTCATCAGGAAATATAGTCCCTAAAGAAGACCTGCGTTTACTGAAAAATTTTAACAACTGTGACTTCATAAGGCTGCGTAACTATTAGCAGGCAAAACATGGATTTTTAACGTGGGTGTATTGCTTGAATATTTGATTTTGAAAGATTAAGAGATTTTGCAAAATATCAGGAAAGCTGAAATACGGTTTTATCCTTTGGGAAATGATTGTCAGTAACCTTACAAGTATGAAAATGGAATATATTAGGCTCAAACATGCAAAATGGGTGGATCTAAAAATGGATCTACAGTTGGCATGATAAATTACATAGTAACTAAGGTTGTAAATCTTTGTTTCTATAGCGGTTCGATTATTACGATTACTTAGGAAATGATTCGATGCATGAGGAAGTCTTTAATTTTTGGTTCGATTAATTTGATATACTGAATTAAACATAAAACTTCTTTTTTTTACTTAACTGAACATGCATTGTCACACCTGGCACTCTCCCTCATACAATGATTACATGGAGTTTGACATACATATTACATATATTCTGTAAACCATGGAATCCTATTAATTCCATCAGTTAAATATTATTCACATTGTTGCCTGAATGGTAATACAAATAATTTGTGCATGTAAACATGCAGAATGTCTCTGACTGAACGCCTCTGCACATGTAGCGTTTAGCTAAACTTCAGCATGAGAGGAATCCTACCTCACATTTTCCACCAAACAGCAGAGGTTTTGGTATTTTCCAGTGTCTCCTCTGTTCATGTCTTTAGAAAATGTCTCTACAGCTGACATGTAGAATTCATCACCACACCGCTCATCACTTTGTTTACATTGAAGGAGTCAGATGTGTTGGATTGATGCAGTTGAATCACTACCTGTTTTTTCTTTGATGATTGATTTAGCAAAGATGCTTATAACAATTCATTTATGAACAGAGAACTATTACTTTACTTAGTGCTCATAGTGTGAGCAGCCATGTTGAAATAACATCAATAGTGAACGCGGGGTTGGGAAAGCTTGTCTGACTTTCTGAATCAGAATTCCGACGAGCGTTTTCTTTAGCTTTTCCTCGTTGGAAGTCAGAAATTCTGGGCTCTGAGTTTTAAACGAACACAGCTTGAAATGAAACCACAGTGACTCAACTGCAGAAATGCAGATCAAGAGCATTGTGATTCTACCTTTATTTACCTGGCTGGCACACTTGCATAATGGTACCTGTGTAGGTGTATGTGTGGAAGGAAATGTAACTTCATCATGAATTAATCAAATTGGCTTTATTATAGCTGAAACTACACATTATTCATTTTGCATAAATTGTTTTCCGAAATCATACTCCTTGCATAGCAAACCATTCATCCTCTGAATACTGAGCAAACACAGAGGATTTAAAATGAAAGCCAGAGTTGGATGTAAAAACATGCAGCTCACGCAAAATCACTTAATATCCCAGAAATGTCTGAAATATGAATGCAGATGTGCAGTTTTTGCTGCTGAATCCCTGCATGTCTCTGCTGACAAGATGGATCTCTGTTCCTCGGTTTGTTGGGAGCCAAACACTGCTGCTAAGTACAGTATATATTTTTATAACATCCATCATTGGTGAAGATCCACAGACAATAACCGCGGCATTACTCACACATCGCAAACCCCACCACCTCTTGATACCGTGCTTGTTTGTGTCTCCATCTCTGTCAGGGGCCTCTCCACTTGTAACCCACTGCAGACGACTCCTGAGGGCCAGGTGTAACCCACATAGAACAATGGTGCAAAGCCATCTTAAATAAGCAGATGCTTTAGCAGAGCCCACAGTGCAGCAGAGGATCATTATTTTGAGGGGGGGAAAATCCGGTTTGACAGATGAGCAACAGTCGCAGAGAGACACATCACTGATACGCCATATAACAAGATCTCAGAAGAGTGAAACACCGACTCATTACATATCAAAACTGACTGGAAGAAAGGATTTATTTGTTTTGTTACAGGGGTGATGATTCTGTTTCATGGGAGCCTCGGCTGAGCAGAAGACAGCCACGGGTTCAAGGGTATTATCACTGGCTCCATTGATGAGCTACATAGTCCGAGCCAAGCCGGTTGCTCTCCCATACTGGGAATACCACCGGATCAGCAGAGAAGTCACAGTAATTTAATGGGTGAGTCGGTTCTATGTTATTTGAGTGTCACTGGGCTGCAGGGTTGAAGTGCTGATGTGGTGTTAAAGAACAAATTTCAAATGACCAGCATGGATAAAGATTTCTCTCCCTGTAACTTCTTCCCTTTTATTAGCCTAGATCTTATATCTCTCTCTCTTCAGATGTCTTCAGATTATTTCCCAAGAATTAGCGTATGGTGGTTTTACAGGGTGTTTCTAGAAATTAACACTTCAGGCAGATAACAGATTTAGGGCTCTTTTCTAAATAGTTTTACACTGCTTAATATATGTTATGTGTTAACATGTCTTTGCATGATATTTATCCAATCTGTGTCATCACTGAAGCCAATAAAGTGCATGGACAAAAAAAAAAAAAAATNAAAAAAAAAAAAAATCATGCATAAAAAAATAATAATAATAAAATTTACAGCAAGTACAGGCAGTCCCCAGGATATGAACAAGTTCTGTTCCTGGCTGGTTCCTGGTTCCGGCTGTCTTTAAGTCGGATTTGTACGTAAGTCAGAACAGTTACGTAAAGTATGTATCTAGCGTCGTAGCGTAGTATATATTTTACCTTTCTATGCATAAGAAACATTAAGAAACACTTCCAGATATACTAAAACATCTTAAACATAATAATATCACTGAACTGCTGACGACATGCAATGTTTTGATGTGCGCCATAAAGTAATGCACCGTTCATTATTACGAATCATTGTAGGTAACTCAAATTTTGAATTTAATAGGCTTTATGGATGGTCGGTTCATAAGTACGGATTGTTTGTAAGTCAGACGTTCATAAGTCAGGGACTGTATGTACTTTGTAAGTAAATATTGTAGTACTCATTACCAGTATTAGTACCAGTGGATGGAGAACCTCAAAGCTGTATCTGAGCAAAAGTGGAGAGGTGAAAAAATGACTTCATTAAAAGTAAAACTGTCCCACTGAGAAATACATATATATATATATGTATATATACACACACACACACACACACACACACACACACACATACAGTATATATATATATATACTATAATTAGCACCAAATTCTTATTGAAGTTAATTATACTTAATTATTATACTATATTACCACTATATATATTATTATACTATTATACCACTATGGTGATTTTGCATGTTTGAGCCTAATGCATACATGTTGTATGTATGTTCGATGTACATGTTGCATCACTGTCAACCATTTTCCAAAACATAAAAATGAATTTTTTTTTTTTTATTTTGCCAAATCCCCCAGTCTCTCAAAATTAAATATTCAGGTGATACACCCACCTTAAAATTCAGTGTTTCACCTGCTAATATGTATCCAAATGTTTTTAATTTCTCATTAAAAGCCGTCTTTTCCTGGGTCTATATTCCCTGGTGGTGACGTTCTTTTTCTTCTGTGTAGCTCCACCTTGGAAAACTTAAATTATGTTACTTCAACAAAAAATAATGACATTTGGTTCACTGTGATGATTATTTATCTCAAACATGTTTCAAGTGTCTACAAGTTGATTTTTATAGTGTACTGGAATGAACTGAAACCAGTAGCTGTCTGAAAGCTAGGAAAAACAATTCTAAAATGTACCGCTCCACTAGCATATTTTGGAAAATGATTGGCAGTAGTGGCATGTCTATGCAGATTATATTTATTATGCTCAAACAAGCAAAATCACTGGTATGGTCCTTTAAGTATCAAAAGCATTTATTTGATCAAAATTGTAGTTAGGGTAGTGTGGTAGCTTGGTGGTTAGCCAAGCTGTGTTGCCTCACAGCAAGTAGGCCTTGGGTTTGATTCTGACTGGGTCTGTTCTGTGTGGAGTTTGCATGTTCTCGTGTCTGCGTGTTCTCCTCATGTCTGCCTGGGTTTCCTCCCACCTTCAAAAACATGCAGGTTAGGTGAATGGAAACTCTAAATTGACCGTAGTGTGAATGAGTTTGTCTCTGTGTGTGTGTGTGTGTGTGTGTGTGTGTGTGTGTGTGTGTGTGTGAGACAGGGTGGTGACCTGTCCAGGTGTACCCTTCCTCCCAATGACTGCTGTGATAGGCTCCAGCTCCTCCACAACCCTGAATAGGATAAGCAGGTATGGATGATGGATGGAAGGATGGATATTTGCAGGTAAGTATTGAAAGTAAAGGTAAATGCTGTCAAAAAAATGACAAATTTAAAAGTAACTAAAATTTCTCATGCTGTTATTATTATTTATGGAGGCATTAAGTTACCTCAATGTGCTTCTTCTGGTTCAGCTTTTGAATGCAAGTATTTCCTTTTTTTTTTTTNTTTCCTTTTTTTTTTTGTTTGGTTTGCATCCAAGCTATGTCTTCTAATTGTAGGAACCTTTGACCCCTAAAAGTCATTTAGCTTAAATAAGGCCACTGATGTTCGTCCTCATCACTTGCAGTCGATGAAGCAGCAGCTCCAGCACTGTCTGAATGTAATGATGCTGCTGAAATGGCCTTTTTGCCAATTGTTTTCGCACCTAGTTTGTTTAGAGCGTTTATTTCGGACCCTGGAGCATTTCCCCCTTAAGTTCAGTTTGTTTGGACAAATGTGAACACTGAAACGGTCCAATACAGCACCACCTAGAGGAAGTGGTCTCGATCCAATTCCAATCGAACTGTGGAGCGGTTCATTTGTGGTGAGAACATGATCAGCATTAGTGGATGAGGAAATCTATTAATCTATTGATTGATTTAGAACGCTTCACTACTACTGCAGCTAAGTCTGTTTTACGTTAGACGCTCATCAGATATCCTCTACTTAAAACCACAAAACATGTCGAGCCAGGCTCCAGGAACGTATTTTAATCACGGGATGTGGTGATAGTGGGTGGTATGGAGCACTGCAGTACCACAGCCCTCCAACAGGGGGTGTAGCAGCACCCCCACTTCCTAGAGCAGAGGTCACTAACAGGCGGACCGCGATCCGGGTCCGGACCCAGAAGCTGTCCCATACGGACCCGGACCTACAGCCAAAACAGAAGGTTATGATTTAAAACCTGACGGGACGCTTCTATTTTAACCGGCGCTGCTTTTGTAGTCTTTATGGTAGTGGTTTAGTGGATGAGGAAACGCACAGACCAATTGCATGCGAGTTAAGCCATCCCACGTGATACCATTCAGCCAATCAAGTCTGTGCATTCCAGGCAGTAAACATTGTGACTCTACAGTGCACACAGAGAGAGTTAGAGGCAAGTTACACATGAAAAGACGTTAGAAAGAAAGAAAGATAGCGATATGTGTAGAGAAAACAAAGGGAGAGATACAGACGACTGAGCCAGAGAAAGTTCAGAAAACGACGGGTGAGACGGAGAAAGGGAGACAAAAATAAGGAACAAATGGCGCTCTCCAAAAAAAGAAAAGTGGACAGCGAAAATAGAGCATTTAATCCGGAATGGACAGACTCATTTCTGTTCATACTTCCCACTGGGAGCACTAAACCAGTGTGTCTCATATGTTCAGAAACCGTAGCACTTATTAAAAGTGCCAATGTGAAACGCCATTATGAGACAAAACATAGAGGTTTTGAACAAACATACCCACTCAAATCTGAAGTGAGATCAGGGAAAATAAGTAGTCTCAGAGCCCAATATGACCAGTCCACCAGGATCCTGAGCCACACATTCACTGCCCAACAACGTGCTCATGAGTGTTCCCTCAGAGTTGCTTGGATTTTGGGTCAACACAAAAAGTTTTTTCTGAAGTTAAGCACTTTATTTGAACGTGCACAATTTTCACATTTTATTTTCTCTTCTTTTGAAATGCAGCCCTACTTTTATTTAGTAAATGAGAGAACATACATATCGGCAGTCATACATATATGTTCAGTTCTATGTTACGTGACAATAAATATTGTCAAAAAGTTTTTGAATTTTACTGAATTCATTTGATTTGACAGTCAGGTATTGATTACATGCAGATGTTGATACAACTACTAGGCTACTTAACTATATATCACACTAAATAGTTAGACATTATGATCTTCCGGACCTTTGCTTCAAGAAATTTTCTCTAACTGGACCTCTTTAAATTTTAGTTGAATACCCCTGTCCTAGAGCCTTGTGTCCAGCGCAAAACAAACTTACCACAGTTAAACTACACCAATGATTAGACCAACCAATTGAAACAGATGCTGTGAAATGATCCTAACATATCAAACTTACTTAAGCGTCTTCAGATGAACATGTTGAAGGTTAGCATGTGGTCGTATGTGCTCAGTATGAACTCCATTCTCCTGTTCTGAAGGCTCCATGTCTTCTTCAGCCCATGTGAACCAACAACAGGCGGTTTTACAGATGTTGTCTTTAATCAAATCCAGCTTCTGCCATCATAGTTTTCTTGGTATATAAACCAAATGACTACAAAAATGTCCCAATTCTGTCTTTATCCCATGTTATCTAGCTTTCCTGACAACTGCTTCCTGTTTTGATTTTGTTAGTCCCGCCCCCTGACATGTCTGACCAATGAGCAGAGCAAGTGTTCTCACCTGACTTTTGTTGATGTATTTGGTAATTTTTTTTTTCTATGTGAAGCCAAACTAAACCAACCAGTAAATGCAACATTACATTTATTAAATTTAAATTTAATAAATTTAATTCCTGATTCAGACAAGAGCAAACAGACTCCAGATCTGAAAATGTCCTCAGTTTGCAAAACAAAACTCAGCTGCGGTTATAAGAGCAGGAAGACTACTGATTGGCTGTAACCAATTGCATGTGCAACATCACTACTTTTTAGAATTTATTTTCTACCATTAATAAACTTATACTTAAATAAAAGTGATGTGAAAGTATATAGTTTCCTCTGGATATGTAGACTACCAGAGTAAAAGTAAAAAAATTTACCAATACTGTAAATGCTGAAGGAAAGCACAAATACTTCTCAAAAATATTCAAGTGCTGTATCAAAGTATTTTAATTTTATTACTTTACACCATTTCCTCATTATGATACACCAGAAAAGAAAATTGTTTGATGGCTGAAATTATTCTTTGATTCTTACCACTAGTAAGGCACAAAATGACAAATATGGACAGATGGAATGCCATGTCGTTGTCTAAATGAAAATGGTTCATCCTGTGGGGAAGATGATTTTGCTCTGCAATTTGAAGAAATATGTTATATTTCAAAATATTTAGTGTACCATGTCTACAGTCTGACCTGAGGGTGATGCTAGAGGAAAGACAGGAGTTAGTTAAATTAGTTAAATTCACAAAGATGCATCCTCTGAGGACTTTGATCATCCACAGCAGGTTTCCTGGAAATCCAATTATTATAAATGAAAATTGTGAGTGTATGGCAGCATTACAGGGAAAGTAAGTTTTCCTCACAATGATCAGAATTCATCTTCTGGAGACAATCATCAGTACCATACTTCCAGGTCTAAATGTGAAGTTTAGAGGGTGACCTGCGCCTGCTAACCCCTGTATATCCAGACAGAAACATGACCGGTGGAGAAAGAGGTCCTAACCTTGATGCCCGTCATCACAGATTAATGTCTCATCCGAATCAAGACACCATTTTCAACCATCGCTCTTCCTCTCAGCCCTCCATCCTTCTCTGTGCTTAAGACCTGCTGACTGTCATTAGATGTGACAGTGCTGGTGTTCTGAGGGGTCAACCTGCAACTGCAGTTTAACCTCGTTTCTCCACTCCTCCGCTGTCCTCTCACCCTGCCCTTCATTGTGAATCCCGCTACTGCTCTCCTGGAAAAAAACAATCAGTGGGCCCTGATCAGAGCAGAAACTCAGAGAGGCACTTCTGATCTTTCTAATGAATGTTACAGCAGCTAATAAAAGCACCCCAAAGGACTGAAAACATACCATGTAGGCAGTCTCTCCACTATAAAGTCATTTGCTTTTTAACTTTACTTCTAATACCTTTTCTAAATTGATTTTCAAACGCTCCCTTACTTTATTAAATTGGCGGGGCCTTTGATTGAAGCTGTAAGCCAAGGAAACACTTTTCTGTATCAATCAATTTGTTCCACTCCTTTCATTTGTAAGACATGTAAAAAAAAATATTTTGGCACCTGATGATGGGGGAGCAAGGCTAAATCAAAGCGTATTAATAATTAACTCTAATTAGCGCAGTATGGGAGAGGTGTGATGCCTGCTTCGATGGCAGCGCTGCACTCCTTCCTCAACCCCTGCCTGTTCCTGAGATCATCCACTGCGAGACATGACAGACTACAGAAGGAGAAGAGAAACTCCTCAGAGAGAGAGGTTAAGAAGAAAAGACTGATTTTATTGTATCTTCCTTTCATTTATTACGTTCAGTTGAAGAAACAAAGACAAAGAAACAGAAAGAGCAAAGGTAGAGACAAAAGTGCGGCCATTTGTTATGGCTTGAAGTTAATTAAAGAGCGTGTTTTGAGATGACGGGGGCTCCAGCATATGCAGCTTTTAACTAACCACGAGTATTATGGGGGCAACAGCTGAAAATGGACCTGAATGGAACCTTAATTAATGTCTCAGCAGGGGTGGAGGGAACCTTGAGACACAGCTAAAACCCTCACAGGCTCAGATCCAAACTGGGACTCCACTAGCTGGGGGAGCTCTTTTATTTCAGAGTATTGCATCATCGCAGATTATCTAACAAGCACAAGTGTCAGAAAGACAACAAACATCTCTAAGACCTGGAGGGGGAAATTAGTCTAGTGTCTCACAAGTGTAAAAAGTTCTAAAATTCCTGGCCTTCAATGGGTATTTTATTTAGAAGTGTGTATTTGTACAAAAGCAGCAGAATATTTATTGCTAACAAAGACAATTCGTCTTATATTTAGGAGGAAATTCTGATTAGCCTTAACACTTTGACCCTCTTTCCTGTGATGAATCGGGCGAGTCACATATGCGGATTTTGATTTATCTTTCTGACCTTTTGTATGCAAAGGAGACACGTTCTGTATAACCATAATGTGACACGTCAGAAAAAGAGGTCAGGCCTGTGAGAAAACAAGGCTGCCTGCTTCTCTCCTCCTCTCTGATGAGTCTATTGTTTTGCCTCACAGCGGCTGCTTTCATATTGCTGAGCACTGGAAGTTTATGTTACCTCGAATGTAAAAAAAAAAAAAAAAAAAAAAAAAAAATCACACTGCGATGCAAGGACACTTCAGTCTGATGTACAGGAAACATGAATTAAAAGGACACGTGATTTCCATTCATCCTACTTGCAATGGAGAAGATCAACATTAAGCATCCTGAATTTACCTTTTGTTAATACTTTAACAAATGCTGACATTAAAACTAAATTACGATATGACGGAACACTTCAGTCTAGACGTGTATATTTATTTATTGATAATTAATTTATTGAACAAAGGTGTGGATTTGGTTTTAAAATTGGTAGAAACATGTTTTGTCAGATGGCCAATATGCACAGTTGCATGTATTCGCTTGCTGTTTTTTTTAAATTAATTAATTAATTTATTTTTATTAGGGCTACATGACTGAAGAGATTCAGCAAATTAAATGGTACATTTGTGACAGAAGCACCACATCTCAAAAACTTCCACTTGTATTCATTTTTTTAATCAACTCATGAAATTACAGCAAATCATTTTCACTGTGGCATAATGCTCCGTTCCTATGGAAACCCTAAAGAGACATGCAGGGGTAAAAAATAATAGTGGAAGGAAAAAAAATAACAAGTCCTTTTGCGAGATAACTCAAGTGACCCAGACCCAAGCATGAATGTTTTTATGTTTTAGTCCAAAGTAAAACTCGACAAATCACTCCATTGTTGCCTAGCAACAGTGCATTAGAGTGACCTGGATACCGTCACACTTCTGCTCAATGAAGAGTCAAGTTTTGCGTTATCTCGCAAAACATTTGCGTTATAACGCAAAAGGACTCGCTATTTTCTTTTCCTTCCATAGATTTTTTTTTTTTTGTTCTTCCTCCCATGTCCCCTTAGGGGTTTCATATGTTCCACACAACTGGGAACTCGGAATTTTCCAACATCCTACTTGAAATAATATGTTAGAATCTCACTTGAAGTCGGATCTCTGACTTAAAAACTCGGACCAAATTTATCCCGACTTCAATGAGGATGATGTCACTCAACATGGCGGCGCCCATGAGACAAACTTTATTTATGTAAATAATCAGCTAACAATCAAATAAAATCATTTTTCTTACATGACATTGATATAAAAAGGTCAAAATATATCACCGTTAGCTATATATAGTGTATAAGATAACTGTTTGCTGTTGATACATAAGTGAACTTTAGAAAATAAACTTCTCTGCAGAAATGTTTAATATCTGTGTGATTAATAACTGGCCCATTCAGTCAGCAGAAAAATAGACCCTCATATCATTATAATACAATCCAACCAAACAGTCCCATAATAAATGCTAAGATTAGTTTTTTGGTGAGTATTACTAACTTTATTTATCTTATAGTTTATATTGGCATTCAGTCATGTTTTTTGTTTATCATCGTGGGTGCTGGAACGCTTGATGGTCGGAAGTCGGAATTTTCAACTTCCCACTTTGACTGGAACACAGCATCAGAGCTCACCTGAGCTCACCTGTCTGTGACCTCTCTGTGCTGGTCAAACTGCTGTAACAGGATTTTTGGGGGCATTTTCACCTACAACTGTAAAGTCAGTTGATGATTGCTTGAGCAACAAACACAAATTATAGTAGCATACCTGCAATTTAAATATATGAATATCACTGTTACTTCCATCCAGAGATTAAGTTTAATTCTGTGATGTTTTAATAATTTGAAATAATAATTTAATAACTAAACTGTAACCGCCAACTGCTTCAAATAAGCTGCTGCTAATATATATCACTCACGTGCAGACAGTTCCAGCTAGCTGACAATTTGTTGTACAGAATGACTGAGGGTTGCCAGATTAGGAGATGTTCCTCATAACTCACTTTTTCACTCGCCATCAAAATAACCCACTTCTATAGAAAACATGCAAATGTGGCATAGACCTTACTTTGCATAGACCTTACTGGTTAACCCTATATATAACATATATAACATATATAATATGGAGCTATAATGACAAGAATATTAAAAAATATTGTTAGGGACAATTCAGTAGCCACTTGATATTAAAGGGAAATGTCCATCCAGATCAAAATCTATATGCCTACGCATCAGGACAACACTCTCCATTTTCAAAACTACACACAGTTATTATACTATAATTACTTTGACACAAAATGTATTAAGTGACGATACTGTTCAAAATTTATAGATTAGGGTTCCATTTATTATTATTATTTTTAAATATTGCTCAGGTTTTAGGTTAGGGTTAAAACATGATGTTTTTACAGCCAATTTTGCACAATGTTTTCAAACTTTCAAACGACAATTTGCTGCATTTACAACACTTTACACACATTAATCCCACATTGAAATGTATTTAAAAAATATACGAAATATAGTTTAGCACATAAACACTGCTGCTGTGTTCATTGCGTGAGTGAGTTTTGAAAATATGACCACAGTATTGAGATGCAGCCAAATGTAAAAAACTATATATCTGTAGCCACCTAAACGCACCACTGTGCATTTTGTGCAGAAAAATGATGCCGCCTTTAATGGAATGTTGATTTATGTAGGGGGAAGAAAAAGATGCTTCAGATGTAAATCAAATGCATAAAATGCATCATCCTGCATTGATTTCTGCTGTTAGTCATTTTCATATCATTCTATTATTGACAACAGTCTGCTTGTTGGGAAAGAAGCTCTGTTACTATTTGAGTAAATGAGTTGATTTGAGACATGTAGAAAGTGCTGGTTGGTTTTAGTGCATGTTTGGATGTGCTGAGCTGTGTGTTTTGAAAAGTGAACATTCTGTTCATGTGACCAATAGTTTAAAAAAAACAACAACAATGTAATAATGGAAGAATAGCTTTGGAGAAAATCTGAAAGTACTAAGTCAAATTCATATGAAATAGAGCTCATTTTAGCTTTGCATAAAAGGATCATTGGTATTCACAAGCTAATATCTATGTAGCAAGGGGTCTGGCCTATGTGTGTTTTTTGTTGCTTAAGTGTTATTATCAGATAGAGAGACATCTGATTATAAATTGTATCCTGGATTACTGTGCATACTTACATTTGAATGTTTCAGCAAAACCTGCTTCAGACAAGACTTTAATTATACTTCCCTCTTTTCTTAAATCCCAGATCAGGACTGGATTCAGCAAAGGAAACGCTTTCTTTACTCTCTCTCTCTCTCTCTCTCTCTCTCTCTCTCTGTGTCTGTGTGTGTGAGGGGATGGCAGCTTTAAATATTAATACGTTTTTTCTTGCCATAATTCAAAAAAGGTGACAATAATGCAGGGTTTGAAGGAGGCACCTCTTCTCAGAGGAGGAGTGATTGAGAAGGAGAGTGAGGGAGTGTGTGTCCTCATAATTAAACATGCATGGGTATTTTTTTTTNTTTTTTTTTTTTTTTTTTTTTTACAGATGCTGTTTGTTCTGCTGGCCTGGGCTTTGACAGGACGCCAAAACAAGCGCAGGTGGAATTGGGTGTGTAAACAAGCTTGTGAGTACAGGCATGAAACACACAAATTAGCACCTAGACCAGATGAATATGCAAGTGCTGGGATCAGGGCCGACATGGCGTCCCGCAACCAAAGCGCGCAGCCGAGAAAGAGGAACGCAAACAAGAAAAACAAAGACGGTGTACGGCCTTTATGTCTGTGGCTGAGAAAGTCTGATTTACTGACACGTACTGTATGATACAAACTTAGCCTCAGTATTTTTTTGGTTTTTTTTTTGTATATATCAGGACAGAGTCTAGATCTAGCATGTAGTTCACTGTTGCAGCATTTGGTATATTTCATTTGGCCCTGCTCAGTTCTTCCTCTTCCTGCAGTAATTGATACAGGAGAGTCTGAAACATTGGTCAGCAGACAGCAAACCATTAGCGAATACAGGCCTGCCAAATCTAAAGGAAAAACAATAACAAGCCGTGATATGCCGAGAAGACAACAGATGGATGTGAGAGACCGGTGATGGATGTGATGGGGGATGGTGGAAAGGTACAAAGGGGAAAAAATGAGGTTGAAAAAAAAACAGAGGGAATGGAAAGAGAAAGGAGACAGGGGAGGGAGCCAGGAGACAGAGTGAGAAAGAGTGAGTGGTAGGCACCGAGTCCCACAAGAGAAATTGTGAAGTAAAGCTGAGTGAGTGAGCACCGGCAGTCCTGGGACATCTCGCAGGTTTTTTTTTTTTTTTCNTTTTTTTTTTTTTTTCCCGGGCTGGACGCTCCGGAGTGCACGTCAGGTCCCCTGAGCGCCCGACGCCGAGGCACTTCCTGACACGAGCAGCCTCCCAAAGATGAACAGCATCGCCTCCTCTGCCGTTAGAAGGTCGAGAAATTGCTCCCACCGCGCATGGCCCTCCTTCGCCTCGCATCACGTGACCTCTCCTTGTCCGCCTCGGAGATGTTCCTCCTCTCGCCGATCCACCCTGGCCTCTGAAAAAAGGAAGCTTTTACACTTCTTAACTCTTCCACTTGGCGAGACACAGAGACCAGCAGACCTTTTTCCACATGAGTTTACCCGTTAAGGCTGTTCTAAAATAAAGCCCTCTTAGTCACAAATGAGCTGAGGGTGAATTATGGATGGGCCTCAGTGAGGAAGTTGTGGGATATCTTAATGACATCCAACACGTCTCCTTTTGACTCCCCAGCCGCTGTGAATTAACCAGCTCTCGTAATTAAACTGAGGAATGGAACAACCTCAGTCATCAATAAGTCAGCGCTCTGATTTCCTCACCCGCACTTACTGACTCATCCGAAGTGATTCCATGCATTCCTCTGGGTAAGCCTAAACTCCCTGTAGCCTTATTTCAACACAGAGTTCACCTAATAATAAGCGCCAAATGCATAACCTAAATTAAAAGACCGGCGCCGTGGGTTTGCCACAATAGGATGGTGAATTATGGATAATGCTCCCTGTTTACATGTTAAAACTCCATTTCCTTAACCTGTGACTGCCGAATGCTGGCGCGGGGCGTGTAATGACGCCGTTACCTCGCTCACTACTCCCACAAGGCTTTTCAAAGCTTCATCAACTTCTGTTTCAGCGGAGGACGGAGCCCACGCAAAAGCAACACTAAAAGGAAACTTCGATCGATGTCCATTTATTCACATTAGGGAAGTTCAACGGCGGCGTCCTAAATGAGTTTGCGGTGTATACTTCAGCAGCCCATCCAACATTCATGTCTCCTTTTTATGCTTTTATCACCTTGAATACGGCTGAGTCAGCCAACCGCGTGCTGGTCCCCTTATCTGCTGGTTCCAGGTACAACTAGCAAACCACCAAAGTGAAACACAGCCACTTTTACCATTTAGTCACTCAGACTCAGAGGAGGGCTTTGTGGCCGGTACATAACAAACAGCAAAACTCAAGTGCACGATATGTGGAAAGGGAAGTTTTTTTTCCACTATATGCAGTTTTTTTTTTTTTTTTTTNTTTTTTTTTTTTTTTTTTGCAACTCACTCAATATCTAACATTTCAAATATGCATAGGTGGAAATTATTATTGTATTAATGTTATGTACAATTATGAAGTACCTTAGGAACTGTTATTTTATTTATTTCCATTTAGTGCAGCTTTATTTAACTTCTATTTAGCGATGCTCTAGATAAATATTTTTACAAAGATATAATAATATATGCTCTAGATAAATATTTCTACAAATATCTAGAAATAAATACTTTTTACCCAAAAGTTTATCTCTTGTAGCGATTTTTGCAGATCAGAATTTTTACATACAACACATGCATCAGGGGAGTTTAAATTTAGTGGTTCCCAACCAGAGGGTCGGGTGACCTTCAAGATAAATCTGAGTAGTTCTCTCTAGTATCTTTTCTTTGTGTGAATTACTAGATAGTTTTACCTCTTAGGCCTTTAAAATTCATTCAAATGAATCAGTCTGAGGAGGTAAAAAGACTTTGGTTGAAGTGCTAACAACTTCAGTAAAATATAGAAACTGTGATGACAGGTTGCAAGCATCCCTTTGTTTAAAGGGACGACAAGCCAAAACGGCTGGAAACTGCTGCTTTAAGCAAATTAAGCATTAGCATCACCTGCATCAGTTACAGTCTTAAAACACTGCTAACATGTTAATACAGCAATAATTTACACTTTTAGACCATTTGCACTAATGAATACATTGATTTTTTTTATATTTAACACTTTTACTTACAATGAGTACTTTTCTATTGTGCTAATGCCTGTAACTTCAGCGAGGGATCTGAATACATTTTCCACCTTGATTAATATCATAATATAACTTAAAGGACCATACCAGCCATTTTGCATGTTTGAGCCTAATATATTCAATTTTCATACATGTTACATTACTGACAATCATTTCCCAAAGGATAAAATTTCAGCTTTCCTGATATTTTGCAAAATCTCTTAATCTTTCAAAGTCAAATATTCAAGTGATACACCCACCTTAAAAATCCATGTTTCTCCTGCTAATAGTTATGCAGCTTTATGAAGTCACAGAATAAATTTAAATTTTTCAGTAAACGCAGGTCTTCTTTTGGGACTATATTCCCCGGTGGAGACATACATTCACTCTGCACTTTTGATTGCACTTAAACACTAAACTTACATAGCTTCTAAAAAAAACCCTGAATATATGTGTTGTTCGCGATGATGGATTACCTATCCCAAGAACGTTTCAAGTATCAAGTTGATTTTAATAGCATACCAGAATGAACTGAAACCAATGGAGGTCTGGAAGATAGGAACAGTTTTTTTAATTCACAGTCCCAGTAGTATGCTTTGGGAAATGATTGTCAATAACATTATGCGTATAGAATATATTAGGCTCAAACATGCAAAATGGGTGGTATGGTCCTTTAAGGATAAACAAAACAAAAATTTTAAAATGTCACAGCAATGTGGCAACTAACAACAATATTGCTCTTATGGAGGCAATTTAAATCTTTTCTGGCAATTTTATTCACTTTACTCAGTGAAATAATGCCTCCAGTTGAAGTATTTGCGTTCCGGCTGCAGGTTTGGCTCCGGCGTGTGAGCAGAGTGCAGTAGTCAAGATGATTGAACTTTGGCTGACTTCAGGGAGGAGAAGTACATGTGCTAATCCTAATCAGGACCTGTTCCCTGCCATGTAATGGAGTAGGAACAACCCCAGCTCCACGCTGGACGCGGTGAGGCTACATTAGCGAATAATGTTTTCCAGCATGGGACACTGTTTCTATTACGCTCAGCATGCAGGAGGAAGAGGAAGCTGTCACTGTGAATTAACCGCAGAGCATGCCATGCAAACATATCTTCTGTAATTGGAGTTAAAAAATAAAAAAAATAAAAAAGCAAGCGGAGGAGAAAGGCTTTTAAAATAACACTCTGCTCTTCTACATCGCCATGTTTGAGACATTACGAAGCTTTTAGAAACTGTCAACCTTCAGGACATGGATTTTTACGCTCCGTCCTCCAGAGGCTGTTTTACTTACCCTCTTTTGAATTGGCCTGTGGTAAACCTGGGAAAGCTAGTTTGTGAAATGACTGGTTTAGCTGATTATATCGACAGCTCTACTGTAAAAAAAATCTCCTGGTGTTCCAGGTCAAAAAAGATGATGTTTTCTTATTGTCTCTCTGAGTTCTCCTCCATCAAGAGGCGAGCGAATCTCAGAGCGGAATCACTTTTCTGACAATAATTTATAAATTATGCACCGCTTGTGTTTGAATTGAGAAAGGCTTTCATATCTCTTCCATTAACTCAGATTAAGATTTCATACTGATGCTGGGGAGAATGCTAGCAATATCCCCGTCTCATTTCAATGAAATTTTTATTAGTGCTTTTTTCTGTAGTACACTCCTGTTGGGATGTCTGTGAATCTGAAGCTTGGCTTTGGACATGAACTCCCCTCAACCTGCCTGCCAGTGGCTCTGAAGGTTTCAATAATTTATGGGCTCCAGCTAACTCAGCCGTGAGATTCCAGCTGCAGAGATTTAACTCTAATGTAAAAATTGTGAACGGATGAAAACTGGGATGTCATAAGTAATACATCTCTTCCAGGAGGGGCCATGGCTACTGTCTAGAAACAAAATAAAAATAAGATAAAGAAGAAAACAAAAGAAAAGCATTTACGAATGAACACAGCACTCCATTCTTCACCTTTGTATTTCTAAAATGAAAAGACCTAAAGCTATGGGGCTAAAATGTACCAACCTTCATCTCCCAGTCCTTCAATTGACTCTTAATTGTGTACACCTCTTTACCCCTTTTGTGCAGCCATCAATAAAACTGGTCCCCTAATGTCATCCTTCTGAAGAAGTGGGCATTACGCCACTTACACTTTATAGGCCAAATCCATTTCTTGGAGCATCTTGCCTTTTTTCTCCTCACTATCCTAACGGAATTCAAAGCATTTGGAAAATCTGTCTATTCAGCGTTAGCATCCTGGTGCTTTTTTTCCCCAAGAATCAACCGAGGTCAGATGAGATGGGTCTGATGAACTTTCCCATTTCCCCATCCCTACAATCTATAGCTTTCTCCCTTGAGCCATATGTTACCCAGTGTAGTCAAGACTGCTTATAATGGCCCTGCTAACAATGCACTCTTTGTGCTGGATATGGCGAGGAAAAAGCTGGATGCCGAAGGGCAGAAGGCAGAAGAAACATTTTTAGTGCCTGCTTATATATGCTTTTTTCATTCCATTATACAAGTGGACTCTGCTGGAAATATTTGTCTTGACAGTAGTTTAGTATCGCTCCCTGAAACATTAAACCAATGAAATTCTTATAAGCACAGACGTCCCATTCTCTTTGTGTGGTACCAGAATCTGCAATGTCCTAAAAGTAGCATTTCCTTACAAAAACATATTTGTGAATTGCTGAAAACCTTTCTGTGGGGCGAGGGAAAGAGAGAAATTCATTTACAGGAACTCTCAAAGGTGCCTACAACTCAGTGGAGTGAAACTTCGATGCAGGCAAATGCTTTCCTCACGCTGTATTTATCGCTTCTTATTACCAATAATAACATTGCTCCTCTGGGAGCTCAAGGGTAAGTATGCCCCCCAGCACTCCAGCCGCTTTACAGTACGCCAGACTCAATACAGTCCCTGCACTTACTTCCAACATATCAGCCACTGAACGTCATCAAGAGTATTTTACGCTGCTGAGAATTACAACAAATCCATTCAATCATCATACAATATCATAAAGGTTTAGATCAATGGCTGTCCATGTCTAACATATTGAGTGCATGGTACATATCTATTAGAAAATTGCTAAAATTCTCATAATTGTGAGTCATTTGAACTGATTTTCTCATTACTGCTTGTGCGCTAGACGAATAAAGTTAAGCGTCGTGTGTGTGTGTGACGGTGGGAAATAAGCATTAAAAACTGAGGATTATGCTTTTCTGACACTTGAAAATTTCAGGCTTGCTAACATGCTCGAATACATCCAACTGTTTTTTTTTTTTTTATTGGAAAATAAAATCAAGAAAAATAAAATCCATATTTCAGTGTGGGTTATACAGATTTACTTTACTTAGTATCTATATATATATATATATAGATCTGTATATATCTATATATATATAGATCTATATAGATCTGTATATATATGGGAAATGCATTTGGTTTAGCCCTGTGTAACTACAGTAACGTTTGCATATTTGAAAGTGGGGGAGGGGGAGGGCGGGGGAGGGGGAAGCTTAGGCCAAGCAAGTAAATGTCCAGGTCACTGTGTAAACACATCTGATTGTCTGGGACACCCTTGTTATCTAAAAGTCGTTTCCATCATTAACGCGGAAGGACACGCGTCTCCTCTGGGAGCAGACAGACAGCTCTGGGGTTAAAAGGCACATGCTGAACTATCAATAACTTCCACTAATTGTATGCTTTGTAATTAGAACCATAATCAATTATGAAATCGTTTGTTCTGCCCACTGTCACGCGATAGCAGCAGGCCAATGCTAAATCTGAATGCAATGAAATAAAGAATCAATTGCATGATAAAAGGATCCTGGCACGTGATTGAGATGTTATATGTGAAAATGAACGTGCGTTTACGGTGAGGATTTATGCATTGTGAGGATTTATGCAGAGGCTTAATGCAACTATGAGAGTTAAAGAACTTGATCGTTTGACCTCCACATAGTTGAACTGCAATTGATGAGCTTAATCAGCTGTCACTTCCTATTTTAATTAATCCTAATAGAGTATTGACGCGACACAACTGTTAGGCTTTATAATTAGTATTGCAATTTAGACCGGATAATCTAAGCAGGCAGTCCAATTACTCCAGAGGAAATACAAAGCTGTGAGGCAATAATTACGAGACAGCCACTGCACAATAGAAAAAAAAAAAAAAAAAAAANAAAAAAAAAAAAAAAAAAAATCAAGAGCTTTTTTTCTTTTTGAAAGACATCCATGCATACATTAAACAATAAATGACAACCCTATCCCTGCTAATCTCATCAGCCATTCAACATATGAGAGACAACTAATTGCATTGATTGCTGCTATCAATAGCAAACAAATCTGTTGAGTTGTCCATGCTCATATAATCTGACCTGATTCCTTCAGCTGTCACTATCTGTGAGAACGCTACCATGCTATGCTTTTCAGAGTCTGTCAGTCCGGGGCATTTACGTGTCTTTATGCTTCAGTGTTGATAGGGCAATTAATAAAATATATGTTAATAGGATCTTAATTGTTTTACAGCAGCGGTTTGACAGGAGACTTGTCAGCGACAGGAAGTCTGTGGCCGCTGTCAGCGGCGTAGCCCTCAGCCTAACATATGGTCTCCTTTCCAGGCTTTAACTGTAACACATAATGGGGAGCCTGCTGTTTATTTTTGAAACATTAGTGATGTCACTATTCTTTTGTCTCCTCAAGACAATAGCTGCCGCTTCCACCGTGCAAGCAAGACAGGCGTGCTCCCTAAAGATGACATTTACATATGAGGAATGATCACAAATCCGTCACTAAGAGGCACTACACATCTCAATTAAACACATGCTGCTGTGGCCAAATTTGGCAATTTGCACACATTCAGCTATATTTCCCTTTAAATATTTTAAAGCCATGCTTGTTTATTCATCCTTGCAAATGTTCCTATTTTAAATGAATTAGAAATGGATAATCTTATGAGATGAATAAAAGCTGGCAAATTATTATGTTATTTTGAGGGCAGGAGGAAAAAATAATATCTAAAGATACATTTTCACAATGTTTTAGGATGTTTTCTAAATATACTACAAAGAGAATATAAGGTTTGACTGTTAAATATGCAGGCATAAATAGTTTCTGCTGGGTGACATCACAACACCATAAACTGCTTATTGATTATAATCGCAGGGCAATCTCAGCCATTACCACTGAAAAAACAAATAAAACCGTGCATGCCTTCCACTAAATTTGCATAATCGTATGCAAAAGCTGTGCTGTTTGTGGCGCTTTATAATGACTCATTGAGCAGTTTTGTACAAATAATACTTCTCTATCGGTGTGTATTTGGATTTCTGTGGGTTTTTACAATGCAGGCAGATGCCAAGTGATTCATACACAAATGACCTGAGGGAGGCAGCAGTGCAGCGAACAAATGTGAGTCCAGCGTCTCACACAGGATGTGCTTACGAGGCATTTACATAGAGAAATCTAATTACTCCAGAGCTGCAGAGCTCTGGAGTATTTGATCTCAATCTTAAACACAGCAGAACATATTAGTAAGAAAAAAAGGGCTTTTCTTAGATGAAGGTGGCTTATTGAACAGAGGAATCAAGCTTGTACACAATTCAGGCCCTTGTTTTAATTATTTTCCAACATAGATGAAAAGAAGAGAAGAACACTTATTTATTTGCATCCTGGGAGATTTTTGAGAGATGAAGATGAAAGATGGAAGTTGGATGAATAATAGTGGAAGAGTTAAGTCTCTTCATTTTGTTACTTGAGCTTTAAGGGAAATAAAAGTTGTCAGTGTTGTTCCTTTAACAACCTTATTGTCAAGTCCTAACATTAATAATAATAACTAACAATAATAATAATAATTACATGACCATTGTAACTAAGGTCAGTCATTCATAACATGAACATTAAGATAAATAAATGCAAAGCTGTATAAAATATTTCACATGTATAATTATTTCCTGTACTTTTAGTGGGTTAGGGACTGAAGCTAATTTTAATAAGTAGGCTATTTAGTTTAATTTCCTCATCATTTGCAACTGTTATGTTTAATGATTCACTGTAATTTTGCCTTTATGTGTTTATTCTGGTTGCAGCAAACATACAGTATTTTGAATGAATCAAAGACTAATCACAACAGTTTCATACAACAACAGGAATCACAGTCATATTCACATTTTCAGCACAATGGATAGTAGTTGCAAATTTTATACCGCTTAAACTACTAATAATCCCAGACACCGATCCTGCTGTATTACTGGTGAGTAAAAAAGAGATTTTTAGATATATTTAGACATATTAGATATTTTCAGATACTTATGCAAAACTGGCAGGATGAGCAACAGATTTGTAATATGTTTTGCATATCTACCAATAAGCATATAGTACTGAATAATATGTGTGCAGTAATATTCACAGTTCTTTTTTTAATTTGAAGTCTTTATGCATGATATAGTAAATGTACCATTAGAATTTTGTGAAGTAACTATATTATCCGTATATTTACTATCATATCTATATACAGTGGAACGGCCCATGTTGCTTTATCATGTTTGCAAATGTTCTTACAGTATGTATGCACCTATTCGCCATTGTGCGTGCATGTGTGTATGCATGCACACTTTATGCTCCCTCCCTTTGTCGTGTTTTAACAATTTTAATACCGCGCCAATTTCAGACTCCGTAATCTACAGGATATAGTTTCCATCACTCGGAGAGCATCCAGTGCTTCTAACTTGCCCTTATATTATATTACAAAATTAGAGCTTCCTTTTCTTCCCGACAAGAAAAGGGCTGTGCTCTTTCAGTTCTTTGTTCCCTTTCTCACAGAAATCATATATAATTGTAGTCACTCCATGAAGATTCTTTAGCTTTGACCTTTAATATAGGAAATAATGGGGAGCAGAGTTCCTGACTGAGCTTCCTCTCCTTTTCAGCCACTTCTCAGTCTTTGAGGGATGGCTGCTGTCTTTGGGTTATGTTTATTATTATTATTATTATTATTATTATTATAGAATCAGTAATTGTTGAGTACTGTTAGTGTGCTACAATTGCTCTGAACTTCAGAATTGTTGGTTTAGACAAAAGTGAATTTCAGTATATCACATTTGTACAATTCTATGGATTTGCAGCACATAGGAATGTTTGCAGACATTGGCTGTATGTTTTATGTATTGTCAAGCTCGGGTGTCTCTACATCTAATGCTTTATTAGGAAAAACAATCAAGTTTACATTACAATTAGCCTGCATCATTCAGGGTTGTGGTAAATTGTAGGAAAGTGTAGAGTTCCCTCCATTATTCCCTTAAAAGCTACATGGACCTTCTGATTAGAAGTGTGAGGTCTCTGTGTCATGACAGGGAAGATGTGGTTTTCTTGGCCTATCTGTGCTTTCCTGCTCATGCTTGTGGCTTCTTGTGAACTTTTTCTTCTACCAGGCACCTTTTCTGACACATAACCACGACAACAGCAACGACAGAAATAACAGGTTGTGACAGGGCTTTTACCTCACAGACAGTCTGTGGCTCATATGTCACGAGAACTACTTCAAGACAGTATTAAAAGTTATAAACAGATGATAATTCACCGAACGTTGTCTGCATCTTAAGAAGTCGCTGACGTCTACTCAATGTAAACAAATATAAGAGGTGCAACACGAAACGCTAACATCTTTCTGCCGCTTGTTTCTGAAATCATTGCACACACTGAGCGATTATTGAAGTCATCAAGGATTGCAAGGGATGTGTTTTGTTTAAAGTTACACTGTCACAGCAGTTTTGATAAAAATGAATGAATAAAGTCAAAGTTTTGAAAAAAAAAAAAAAGCTCTTGAAGACATTTCGCTAAGTGTTTAAGGGCTTTGGCAAATCCACCCTCAATCTGAAGACCACTGATCATATATGTGTATGCTTTGTAATTTTCACATGCTTAAAGGTAATGTAGAAAACTAATAGCTGTTTTCATTAATGACCCTTTCAGTCCCTGTAATGAAGATTTACTACCTGCAAATTACTGAGCTTTCAGAAAGCACAGCGTCTGAAAGCAGATTTTAAATGTTAATCATTTTATACGTGCAGGCTGGGGCCTGCCTCGACCTGCAAACCAAAGCTTTAAGGGGTACAGCAGGACATTTTTTTTTTAAACCAAGCAGCAGAAAATCCAGTTATTAGCAACAACCCAATTACTTTCCCCTCCGACTCAGCGGCTCAAATCCAAGGTTGGATTTGTGGATTAGCAAGGTTTACCAATAGACTCCTAAAAAAAAAAAAAAAAANAAAAAAAAAAAAAAAAGAAAAGGAAGCAACAATGTAGTGTTTCCTGGCCACCTGCACTCTTCCGGGATTTGGAGTCAGAGGGTGACATGATCATTGAAAGGTGGGATAATAACAGAGTGAGAGAGGGAGGAAGGAAAGGGAGCACGGTCTCTGGACAGTAGATCACAGTTAGCTCGGGTCAAAAGTGCAAGTAGGACCTGTCAATGGAGACCTGGCCGCTAATAAAGTCATATTGACTTTACAGCCATACTTAATGCTGTGAGTTACTTGACACTGAAAGCACCACGGCATTTGTAAGTCAATTAGAGGGGGTGGATGAAGCGCCTGGTTTTGCTGTCACTCTAACCTAAAGAGGATAACATCGGACGCTGACCTTTGACCTTGCCCATCGTCTGACTTTTAACATCTGCGGGCCACTTCTCTGGAGTGGCAGGTTGTGAATGCTTTGACTCAGTGGTAATATTGATCAGAGACACCGAGTCATAATTAAATGGACATATATTTAAAGAAGATGGAGGCAGTACTGCACTCAAGGTTATAAAAAGTACCTTTGACTATTTTGTTTTTTTTAGAGTGGATACTGTACTTCTGCTAAAGTGGGTCAAAAAGTATCAGGGAATGAATTACTCATTAAATGAAACACTTCAGCCTCTCTAATAAGGAGATCCATGAATGATGTGTGCCACCTGCTAAATTCACAATTATCCCCTCTAAAAGCTTTCCGTAAGCTTCATCAAACTAATCGGAGTGGACAGCCACCAAATAGAATCTATTCTGAATTTCCATTTGTGACTGTGAGAAGCAGGTGAAGTCTTTCGGCAATAATTGACTAGAAGGTATGCCGTTCTGTATTAATGTGGAAGGATTAAATTTAACACCCACCTTATATCGTTCTGCGAGAAATCATACCGCGCTAAAGCCCATGGTAACCTTAGCTCTCACTTTCATTATTGCCTAATTAACCTGCTAATAGCCATGTCCTTAGAGCTCCATCTCTTTAATTATCCAGCACCCTGCACTGTGTTCCAGTCAAGATTACAACTGTGTCACTCAGCTCTCTGTCCCATCATATCTTTTATGAGAGGAATTTCTACCAGCTTTATTCCAAGAGATACTGTTCAATTAACGGCTATTTTCATTCCTGAAGAACATTCTGTTTTATGGTGAGGATGTTATTCTCTGCAACTCTCTGCTCGGAGGTTGCAGTTGTGGCTGTGAGGCGGTGCAGGTTGCAGACAGAGGACGGTGGATGCGGTTGAGTGCATAACCACTAGATGTCCTTTGAGGTAAAGTGAAAAAGCAAGTACAAAGGCGTAACCCCTGGAGAAGACAAAAAGTCATACCGCTTCATCTCGTGTCAGACAACTCATTTAGACAAGGCGCTGCCGTTAATTATAATAACAACTGACTGGCGACACTCTGATTCACAACTGACGCATTATAAAAAAAGCATTTTTGATCACTCAGCAAAGTTAAAGTGCACTTACTTTCCATTCCTCTGAATTCCCCAACAAATATCCTCCTGTAAAACTGTTTGGAATTCTACTATTAATTCCTCAATTATTTTTATATTAAAAGGCACCTTTTAAATAAGAATTGCCATGATTAAAGGACCATACTACCATTTTGCATGTTTCAGCCTAATATATTCAGTTTTCATCATGTTGCTGACAATCATTTCCAAAAGGACAAAACTGTATTTCAGCTTTCCTGATTTTGCAAAAACTCTTAATCTTTCAAAATCAATTATTCAACCTTAAAGATCGATGTTTTGCCTACTAACGCAGCCTTATGAAGTCATGGCCGTTTAAATTTTTCGATAAACACAGGTCTTCTTTTGGGACTATATTCCCTGGTGGAGACATACATTCACTCCATGCTTTTTATTGAGCTTAAAAGCTAAAATTACAAAACTTCGAAAAAACCTAAATATGTCTTGTTCACGATGATGGATTACCTATCCCAAGAATGTTTCAAGTATCAACAAGTTGATTTTAATAGCGTACCAGAATGAACTGAAACCAATGGAGGTCTGGAAGTAGGAAGAAAATTTTTAATTCACTGTTCCAGTAGTATGCTTTAGGAAATGATTGTCAGTGACAATCTATCTAACATACTAGTGTATGAAACTTGAATATATTAGACTCAAACATGCAAAATGAGTGGTATGGTCCTTTAAGTATAAAACCAATATCATGTCATGTATGCAAAAAAAGACAGGAAGAAGTTATCTTCTATTATCGTTTCTCTGCAGACAGTCAATCAGTGGAGCATTTAAGTCACTAGACGTGCAGCCACAACCTCAGACAAGTGAATTTATGTGTTAAGGCCCCCCCCACTCCCCCACACCCCCAATCTCAAAGGCCCAGCGCACATAGCAAGTTCCATTTGGAATTTCAAGTTGAGTTAAGATGCTTGGGGAGGACACATTAACACATGTGTCGCTTCTGTAGTTAAATGTCAGAATGGGAATGAGTCCTCTGACTTTATATTCCATTAGCCACTGCCTCATGTTTCCCCACTGTGTATCTAAATAAATTATCAAGACAGCCTCCAAAACACGAATCATCTTTTCACAATAATAGAAAATTAATGGGTCTGCTTGGGTACGTAAATTATACCAGGAACATCTGAGAGCCCAAATCAGCGCTGAGGGATGATGACAAAGGCTGCATTATAGGCCACAACAAAAAGGAAGCCACTCGTCCAGAAAATGCTGAAATCTGAATAAAACACCGGGGCTTTCAAGCTTTCTCAACTCACCTTGCATGGAAATCTAATTCAGTTTGGCTTCTTATTAATTCATAAGCCATTAGTAACATATTGCTCTAACAAAAAGTCCCTGACAATAAAAAAAAAAAAAAAAAAAATGCATATGTTTGGGGGAGGTATATCTAATTAACATTTAAGCATGGGCGATTTAAAAGAAGTTTCAAAGAAATGGCTTAAAATGCAGGTCTTAAAAGATGCAAATGGCTGAAGTATTTTATGGGGCATTAGACAGATGTATTGAAATATGCCATATAGCCTGTCATGATAAATCTTGTACACAACTGGCTACCATTAAGATGAATAAAGGCTGACTAGTACAGAACCTAAACAGCTACTCAGTCCTCTCAATATTTAACTATACATGATGCCTGTGTATTGCAGCATTGTTGCTAACAATAAATAAATACAGTGCTACAGTACAGGTTTATTTTCCTTTCCTGCTTTTTTTTGTACCTTTATTAATCCACATAAATGCATCAGAGCACACATGCTCTTTTCCAACACTGTCCTTCAAATTAACACAGTTCCAGACATTCACACCTGAGGGCTGACAAGTGTAACTACAATTTTTCACTGTTGGACTCGAAAAGATTCAGGACTAATTACAGCATGAATAGTCTAATAAAAGACACCCTGATGTATGAGGCAGGCACACGGTAAAAAAAAGAAAAAAAATGCCTTTGGTGGAAATATGTGTGGTAAAGGGCACATAAACTTCAGCTCGATGTCTTCACTAGGAAGCGGGAGCTAATTCCGCAGTGGAGCAGGTGTTAATGCCATCTCATTTCCCCACACCTGTCTTTCTCCCCGCACATGAATTATTAGCAGAGATGCAATCTACTGTTTACTTTTTAAACAAGACGAGCGAGCCGCACCGTGTGAAAGACGGCGAGCTGGTCTGCCAGCCGACATGGGGTTACAGCGTGGGGNGAGCCGCACCGTGTGAAAGACGGCGAGCTGGTCTGCCAGCCGACATGGGGTTACAGCGTGGGGCGGAGAGGCCCAGGACAGAGAGTCATAAATAAGTCACACAGCCCCTGGACCTTCCTCTGAAGGTACTGAGACTCTGACATCAAGCTTTTTCATCTGATAACCCCAAAATATCCTGGGGAGATGTGGGGAATTCAGATGCTACTGTACATGCGAGTGGGTATATGTATGCATGTGGGCTGTCTGTGTATGTGTGTGTGAGTACATATCAGCCCTGTGGATCACACACCAGGCATCTTCATTCCTCCAGAGACCCGCAGCATCCACCGTTTTTTTGTTTTTTAAAGCTGCTTTTTCAGCGAGGCTGGCATCGTGTCAGGGTGTCAGGTGATCCCGATTCCAGTTCAAATACTGGTTGCAATCAAGCAATTAAGACATGAGAAGCAGAGAGGGCAAGAGCTGGTTTTTCTTACTCTTCTAAACAGACGGCAAATGAGGAATCACGAGGGAATGCAAACATTATGGCTATGGCATATGCTTGCTCCCTTTGGTACTGACAGCAAGAGCTTATGTCAAGGGTTTAAAGTGAACACATATTGTGTGATATGGCATCCAGTCTCTAAAAACACACACTGCACACACGTTGTACATCTCACACATTCACCATGTCTGATTCTCTTTATAATGGTTTTTAAAGGGTTTTGCAGTACTGCGGTCATTTGTGAGTTCTAATAGCCATCAACATTATCTTAAACAATAGAGTCTTCTCTGGGCCATAGGCTGTTTTCACTAAAGTACAAATCTGAGTAACTCTTGGCTGTTTGAATCACCTTTCAAGGACCACAGTGAGGCACTGGGCAGCAGCAATGAGATATTTGGCATTTTCAGGTAGGAAAAAGTCCAAGCTGGCCTTACATTCAGAAATAACACAAGTTCTTAAACTATTGACTACACTGAAGCAGTAGACTTCAAAGATCCTTCTGACCTGTTTGCTGGGTAGCCACAAACCAAGTTTTTTTTTTTCCCCTTCTTCTTTCCCTCCCCAGTACTATTCGTTTCATTATTAATATGTTTTTTCTCAAGTTTCTCTCTGACCCAGGACATTAAATAAAACATTGTATGGTTCATGAAAGATTATGAAAGAGCAGAGCGTAAGCAGCAGGAGGTGTAAACTCAGCACAATTCATTCTGGTATATAATGTCAATGCCAGTAACCCCCCTCTCACCCTACCTCCATGCCCTGCAGGCATATTGGCGGAACTACCAATGGATGCTAAGCTTTTTCCGACAAAGCTCCGAAGATAAAGTATCTTCCTTTTATCCCTTCTGCAAATCAATTCTGAGCCTTACAGCAAAATCCCATAAAATAACTTCAAACACCACTACTTACTCCAGAAATTTGTATTATGGCTATATCTCTTTGAACCCTTACGAGTGAAGTTTTGGAGGAAAATGATTTAAGTGTTATCTGCTAAGACATCAGCATGTCAGCACTTCACCTCAGTTTTTCTTGACATGTCAACCTGAACCTTGTATTTCTCTCCTTGTGTTCAGTTTTTGATTGCTTCTAACCATCCAAGTCTGGTGATAAATACAAATGCTGCCTGTAAACTTAATAGTTGTGGTAAGTGCAAACAAGCAGGCACTTCATGCCTGCTTGTTTGCACTTACTGGTGCTTTCAGCTCGCTCGGCTGCTGAAATATTCATTTCACTTTCACTCCAACAATATGATATAAACTGGGACTGATAAGCCTGGAAACCAGTGTGTCAGTCAAATTGGGATTATTGAAGTGGCCACAATAGGTGGTACTGAGCGGTTAACTGCAATCAAATCGCACAAGAAGAATCAGAGTTAGCATTAAACTTATATGCACAGGAGCATGCTAATTAGAATATTAATAAAAACAGAAAATGAGATCATAATAGTTAATGATGAACAGATTTTTATTTTCTGAGACTAAAGCATTGATTAGATTATAGATCATATCCCTTTACTGAGATGAAGTACCCCCAGAAGTGATAAATACATACATAGGCAGTGATGGATGGATGGATGGATGGATGGATGGATGGATGGATGGAGATAGATAGATAGATAGATAGATAGATAGATAGATAGATAGATAGATAGATTCTGACAAAGAATGCATATTTTGTGTTTTTGTTCTTAACTATTGCATCGGATGCCAAATTAGATACTCCAAGAGGGCACAAATCACCATATTAAAAAAAAACAAAACAAAACTCCTACATGCTACATATTTTAATGCCAAAACAATATGGAGTAGCCCATAGGTATAAGACTGCAACACTGCTGATATGAGTTTGGATAGTTTTCTTACATTTGGAGGCTACTGCCTCCAAACAAATTTAATCTTTCTGCACAAAACTGGATTTTAGAGGCACTTTCTCTGAGCACACTAACAAACAACAACACGATAGGCGCATCCAACCTTTGTGTTTCCTGTTGGCCTATCTGTGGGATGGCTACAGAACAGAGATCAGAGGAGGCTTGAAAAGATGACCTGACAATCTGGTGCTTGGTCACATGGTCTCTCTGGACTCCTCTGACCTCTGTCAATAACACAACTCCAAAAATTCACCTTAAGGAAAAACAGGAGACTGAATGCCCACAAAATCAATATAGTAGTTCAGCTTTACTTTTCTGAGAAGACAAACAATTTTATAAGTCACAACCGTGGGCAAATCTCCATTTTGGTGAACCCCAAATTTTCTAGATGTATATAGTAGAATAAATCAGACACTAATACTAAAAAGGTTCAATCTTTGGATCATATAATCCTGAAATGATTGCAGGTTCTTTTGATCTGTTCAACTTCATGCACAATCAGTTGTCTGCAAACACTTTTTTTTCTACAGTAACAGAGCCGTGAAAAAGTATTTACGCCCATCCTGATTTCCTCTATTTTTGCATATTTGTCAAACTTAATTGTATCAGATCTTCATTTAATATAAGACAAAAACACAAAATCTCCAATGGAATTCCAAATCAAATATGCTAATGAATAATTACATGCATGCTAACATATCAGCTCACTACAATGTTACCATACAAATGTAACCAAGGCAATGTCGTAAAATTTTGTATGTTAGCATGCTAACATGTAAATCTTACCTGTAAATGTAACTTGCTAACATTTAGCATGTAAATTTAACATGAGGCTAAGAAGTTAGCACTCGTGTTAGCTAATATGTTAATAATGTTAACATGCTTACAATTAGCATGATAGCATTCTTTGCTTTTTAGCACATTTCCCATAATTTTTGTGCTTTGTCTTAATGTTTTGTCTTCACTTACGGTTCATTTTCCTTCATCTTAGTCTTTTTGCCTTTTGCATATGTTTTGGCATTTGTAGTGTTTTTGATTTAAATCATATTCTTCTTAATGTCTTGATTTACTGTTAACAATATTTTCTTTTGCTTGTGGTATTCCACACTATAGACCATGCAACATATACAGTAATGTACCTTATGTTTCCATGGTGAAATGCTACACTAGTTACTGAGTACTATACTATATAATAATAGGAAACCCATCCAAATGTCATCTCTAACTACTCTAAAACACTGTGTAGTCACACTATTGTGTAGAGTAACAATTACAAAGGAGGATATGTTACTCTGTTTAGATAAGTGTTATTTGCCATCAGGAGTCTTGTAAGCTGCACAAGTGTTCATGAAAAGTCATTTGAATAATTCAAAGTGCTCTTCCCAACTGCTAAGGGAGGCCAAGTGACAGTCTGTGCATTATCCTTTGATCAAGGGTTCCATAAGAGCGCATCGGCCGCACCAGAGAAAAAGCATATTTAGGCCAACATGAATGCACAAATCCAAGATGACAGAGCAACAGAGCAGTAAACAGCATCTAAATCTGTTTACCAGCTGAGGAATATGAACAAGGTGGGTTTGGTATTGTGTCTTAGGAAGCAGCAGAGATTCTTCAGATAAAATACCCCATCTAGCCACACTGGATTTAGTGAAAGCACAACCCTGTACACTGTATGGTTTAATGTCTTTATAGCATTAGGTAAATTCTCCCCTTTTTTGCATGAGCTAACACAAAGACAGACTATAAAGCACTAGCAAGGTGGATTTAGATACACAGAATCCATTTAGCTAACAGAAGATTAGGCCATTTGACTAGTAACAACTGAAAATGTACAGTGGGAAAACAGTATTGTTTGTTGACTTTACTCTGCGATGGTGGAAAATTCATGAGAAAAAGAAGTCTTGAACTTCACAAGAGCACCCTGTAAACATAGTTTCTAGCAAATTAAAAAGTACCATTAAAAGAGCTACATTAAAATGATTTTCAGTAAGCATGGAAGTGTTAAGATAAATAGAACAAAGGAAACTATATCACTAAAAGGTGCAGCTCAAATTCCAGACCCAACACATTTGGACAGCAAGTCCCTGGACACGGGCTGCTACAAACTAGATCATTTCAGTAAACTATGTCGCAGAATCGAGCATTGCACCACCCAGGCATACGCTCCAACACAAGAAAGTCACCCGCTGCTCTGAAAAGCTTTGTCCCGAAAATGAAATGTGATGTAGAGAGATTTTTCATGCATTTGCTTCTTAATTATAGATCGTGATTGTAATTAGTTTGGATAGCTCCCAAACACTGAACTTCTGCTCAGTCCCATTACAGTTTGGCAAGGATGAAAAATACATTAAGCTTCTATATACGATATACACGTTATAAAGCAACACTCAGTTATGGTTAAACACTTATGACATAAAATTCCACAGAGCCTACTGAAGAGTTTTCCCTCCTTCACAGTTTCCCAGGGTACAATTAGAGAATTAAGTAACATTCTCCACTGATGATGACTCCAGAACATAATTATGAAGCTGACAACTCTGGGAGTGCTATTTATCCAAATCCAGACTGGGGTTTCTGCAAAGGAATTTTACACTTTTTGCATGGTAGCATCTGCAGTGTCTGAATTCAGTGACAGATTACTTTTCTGCAGGAGATCCTTAATGGAGAATGATCTTAAACTGACTGGCTCAGGGAAGGAACAGGGCTCCAGGGTAGATGAATCAATCTGTGTAACACGTCTGCAAGTGCTGTAAGTGCTGCAAGTGCTGTTTGTTGTCAAAAAATGTTCTACTCAGTGCCCTGGTTAAAATGCTGGATCTCAGGTTTCTGGTCCTGAACATGGTCAGGTTAAATAAGAGATGCAGTTTGACTGAACATCTGTGGGTAAACAGACACTTACTCAGCTAAGTGCAATCAAATCCACTGCCTTTCCCAAACATTATCTGCTGTAAAGAAAACTTGGCAGGCTTGTACGTCGGTAAATGTGATGTCTGCGTGAAAGATACAGGATGTTTCAGAGGATGAGTTTTGTTAATTGAAGACCTTTTTTTCAGGATGACAAAGAAATCTTTACAGTTTTAAGGAAGCAGAGGAGGCAGCACTGCCCTGTGATGGGGTAACTGGAATATCAAAGAAAACTATGCAGAAGCTTGAATTATAGTGAAAATCCCTAATCAATGAAGCTATGGTTTTAGTCATGTTTGTTTGGGGTTTTTTTCATTTTTCTTTTTTTTTCTTTTTTTTTTTTTTTNTTTTTTTTTTTTTTTACATTTGAATATGGCAAAAAGTATTTAACAGATTTAACAGAAATATGGTGAGAAAATGAAGGCCGTGAGCCAAGGTATAAGTGCAAAATGTTTACTGCAGCTCCATTTGGCTATGTTAAAACACACTGTGGACGATTCATAAAGCTTAGCGCAAAATATAACATGTCGATAGGGGTAAATGTCGTCACGCAACCACATTCCCTTTTTTTAGCGTTGCTAGAGAGACGTTACTATGGTAGTTCCTTATTTAAAGGACCATACCATCCATTTGGCATGTTTAAGCCTAATATATTTCAGTTTTCATACATCTTATGTTACTGACAATCATTTCCCAAAGGATAAAACCATATTTCAGCTTTCCTGANAAAAAAAAAAAAAAAAATCAAATATTCAAGCGATACACCCACCTTAACAATCGATGTTTCCCTTCTAACAGTTAGGCAGCCTTATGAAGTCACGGTCATTTAAATTTTTTGATAAACGCAGGTCTTCTTTTGGGACTATATTCCCCGGTGGAGGCATACATTCACTCTATACTTTTNACAAGTTGATTTTAATAGCGTACCAGAATGAACTGAAACCAATGGAGGTCTGGAAGGTAGGAACAAATAAATAAATAATTCACGGTTCCAGTAGTATGCTTTGGGAAATGATTGTCAGTAATGTTACATGTATGAAAATTGAATATATTAGATATGCAAAATGGTGGTATGGTCCTTTAAATGTCAGCGAAGCTGTTCATAAAACACGAAACACACAACAATTAAGATGTGTTTCAGTTTGGTTTTATCATCAGCTATGTGAAAAACAAAACTATATTTGCCTCGTGATAGTGATCAATACATTTGATTGATAAGCCCACTCAGCTGATCAGTCAGTTTATTCAAATGATGAGTTTTTATCTGATCTTATACACAATGTCATGGAACTGAGCTTATTCATTAAACCTCATCTGCTGCACTCTGCATGTCTGTGTCATGCCCCCCNCACACACCACCTCCATGCCCTGCACACAGCGATCACACTCTCACACGCTCTTCTAAAAGTGTGGCGCTCTAAAGCAGAATTTATGTTTCTTTTTCCTATTTGCACATTCACACCTGGTGAATCACTATAAAGTGTGGCTAAATATGAAGCAGCTCATTAACACGCTGATCTTCATTGGCTGTTACCTGTGACACACCTGACAACAACACACCTCAATGGGACACTGGTGCTCTGATGAATGTAAGAGAAGCTTTATGAATGAACTTCAATTATTGATTATTTAGTGTGGTGCTGTGTAATTATTGTTTTTTTTATGAATATGTTCTGGCTCATAACTTCTAGAATTCTGAGAAAGAATTTTTTTTTTTTTTTTTTTTCTGTTCAGGCAGTCCCTGACTTACGAACGTCTGACTTACGAACAACCCGTACTTACAAACCGACCGCCATAAAGCCTATTAAATTAAAAATTTGAGTTACATACAGTGATTCGTAATAATGAATGGTGCACTACTTTACGACGCACGTCAAAACAAAAGAAGAACGGCTCTTCTGACATGCAAGACATCAAGGAGCGAGAGTGTTAACCTACATGTTTTTTTTTATACCCCCACACACAGATACATTCTCTCTCTCTCTCTCTCTCTCTCTTTCTTTGTTTATGATGTTTTAGGATATCTGGAAGTGTTTCTTTAATGTTTCTTATGCATAGAAAGGTAAAATATATACGCTACATACATACCTAAGTAAAATATATACGCTAGATATGCACCTTATGTAACTGTTCCAACTTACGAACAAATCCGACTTATGAACAGCCTTGAGCACGGAACCGTTCATAATCCAGGGACTGCCTGTATTACTTAGTTTTAGCCACAACAATTTTCTTCCTGATCAGATTTTAAGCCATTTTCATTTTTTATTGAACAGTTTTTTTTTCTTTTTTTGCAACCAATTTGTCTCCAAACTAATTAAGGTCTGTATTAAATTTGTTATACAAACATATTTGGATGTAGGATGTAGCTGACATAAACTGGCATGGTGACATTGTACTATTGCAACCAAAATGACACTACCAAAATGATGTATGCACACGGCGACGTCGAACAATGACACGTGATGCTCTTTAGCCTGCAGCCTTTAGCCTTTAGCAGCAGCCTTTCCTTGCTGCCAGCACTAGAAAGAACAGCAGGAAAGTGTGTTATCTAATCTGGGCCTTCTGTGGCGTGTATGCGGTGAGCAGAGATTTGGAGGCAAGCTCTGTAAACACAGCATTACAGGAAGCACACATGCCCACCTTCTAAAATAGCAGCCCCACACTCCGCATGTCGTAGAAAATTGGCAAACACACACATCGCAGCATACAATGCAATGGATCTGCGGTGCGAATCACAATCAGAGCTCAGCAACAAAAACGATAAGATGAAACGGACGACGGGCTGAGTGTATTTTCACTTAGTGTGTTGCATCAGAAAAGCTCCAAATTGAGTTTTGCTCAGAGGATAAATAAAATTATGACTCGTGTTTAATGCAGATCAACAGAAGCAAGAGATTGTCTTCAAAGTCAAAATAGGAATTTCAGAGTCAACTGAATGGAATGGCATCTGTTTGAATGTGTGTAGCGACTAAAATATCTGAATAAAAACAGTCACTTTGCTCTCATTGACGTGCGATAAATATGCAAACTGCTCCACTTAACACCGCATTCATTCGTAACATTCTGATTTTACTAAAACTAGCAAGTTTCTTGACATTGTTTCAAACCCCNCCCCCAGATGCCACAAAAGAAAAGCAGAGAGCAAAAGAGTGAAAATGGAGTCGTTTATGGGATGTCTTACACACTTGGCTCACATTCTGCCATCAGTGCGAATGTTTCGAGCTTTTAGATGCTAGCAAAGCGCTGGATAATGATTGCCGGAGACTCTTCCACTTGCTGTTGTTCTTTCTGAGCAGACAGGGCTCTTAGTGTCAACCGCCACGATCTGCCTTTAATTGAAACCATTTCTGCCGCTATGCCTCATCACAGTCTCCAATGAGATTCGCAGAGGTGCTCTAAGGCAGCCACAAAGCTGAAAGGATCAGACCTCTGGGGTGATCGGCAGCCAGAGAAGACAGCGTTTATGTGGCACAGTTAAAAGCTGCATGTGTGACTGGCTTTGGTCCAGGCTTCCTGTGAGCGGGACAGTCTGGGAGCCAATGTGAGGAGCCACTGTGATGTCCTCATTTAAAAAGTTCTCACTCCCGAGTTGTGCGCTGTACAATCCCTGGCCACTTAGGGAGAAAACAGCCGCTTGAGGGTGCTTTGATATGTAGAAATATGAAGGCGTCATATTTATCCCCCCCCCACCCCCCATCCCCTTCTTCGAGAATGCTTGGATGAAAGCAGCAGTGGGAGCGGGCTGAAGGCTGAGGATTAACAATGACATAACATGAAGAGGGGTCTGTCAGCACAGTGACACCTCATTTCGCCTGCCATTGTCTGATTACCCTGACAGCAGCCCACCAATGACAGGGATGATCACAGAAAGGCGGGAAGAACACAACTGTCAGACTTAGGCTGCAAAGCCAATTCTCACTGTTTTCTGTTCCTCCAAACCAGATTTTAGACGAGATGAAACGAGAGAGTGAGAGAGAGAGGGAGGAGGAGGAGGAGAAAGAGAAAGATTGAGGGAAAAGGACACACGGACAACTTACAGGGGATACAAACCAAAAGATTATGGTAATCTTTCCTCCTTTGTCCCCTGCAAAATGTTTTCGTACTACGCCTTTTATCTGTGTAAGAAGGGATGTGAACCTCTTCAGTTAGTGACAGTGGGCACTTTCTGTGTGGTTTCTGGGTAATTAGCACCAGTAGCAGGCCCTTTCTTTTTCTCAGCTCAAGCTTATGGTCTTCTTAAGGATGGCAACAGGGGATTTTCCCCCTCCAACCCTCTGTCTGCTCTTAAGGAGCGATTCCCAGCCCCGGTCGAGCCACAACAACCATCTGTTAGCGCTAGAAGGATCAAAACCTTCAGAAACTCTCAGTACCGCTGACAATCAAATGGACAGCTTAAGTTCAGACAGGTGACTGAATTAATTATTCTATTCAGTCCATAACACAGTTTTTTTTTTTTTTTTTTNTTTTTTTTTTTTTTTTGTAGAGAGTTCTCAATGGACTGCTCATATGCTGTGCTCAGCTTTTTGTAACTGTGTCAACACTTTGAACTTTAAAATCATTTATCATCCAACGAGTCTTGGAATTTTATTTGAAGGACCTAGGAAAATCTCCTTTTAGGATGATATAAAGATTCTGCCTTCGCACAACTGCTATTGAACATAAGCAAAGCAATCAGAAGCACCAAATTTTCCAAATCCATTTTTAAGTACTGAACTATGACTTTTCAATTTCCATTGGTGGTCATTTTACAGGGGGTATGAGGGGGGAGTGACTACTAATCTTTTTTCCCATGCAGAGTGACAGAAGCCAAAGGATAAATTGGCCAGTGGCACCACAAACACGCCTTTTCAATTGGGGATAGCACCGATAGAAGATCTAAAAGAACACCCAAAGCTTACGCTCATCATATCAACTAGGGGTTTTCAACAGGGGGTCAAAGGTGCCCCTCAGATAAAGTGCTATACAAGAGATCAGTGGGTCTGGGCCTTCTGCACTAAATAAAAGCACGCAAAACATTAACAGTAATACATTTCTTGATCAGAAGTGTTGAGACTGCCGTGTGAAGTTGTGTTCTTTTTCCTTTATCCTTTGATGTTTTTTCTCTCTCTCTCTTTTTTTTTTTTCCTCAGCAACACCTCTTCTCTCCACTCCAGTGGATGAAACCTCTTTTTTGTTGTGGTTCAAGCTGCATCTTATTGTCTCTGTCACGGGTGCTTTGTCTTACCAAGGCCCGCTGCACCCACAGAAAAGCAGGGGGGCTTCATCAAAGCGTGAGCGAGATGGACTCAACAACAGTGGATTAAGGTCTTCTGCATGATAAAGTCCCCTACCTAGGGGTGGAATTAACTTAATATGTGAAAGAATGTTATTGAGAGGGAATAAAGTGCCAAAAAGCTCTGTCATTCTCTTCGTAATGTCCTAATCCAGAGCCTGACACAGAGACCTTGGGCTGGAGTTTGTTAATCACAGAAATGCCCATCTGTATTCCCCCTCCTTTAAGCTGTTTAAACTTTGCCTAAACTCAATTATTGTCCCTGGGAGACCAAAATGGCATATTAAGTTACGTGAAAGGGTATTCGACCAGGGAGAAAAGGAATCTCAGCCTTAAAGCAAGACGTCAACGTAGCCAATTTAAGTACAGCTAAACAGATTAGGGGCAGGATCTATAGACCTGAAAAACAACACGACAATGAGTTAAAGAGAGGAGGAATCTCACTTTGAAAGCATCCTCTAAACTTTTAAGCAACGTAATCATGGCGGATCTGAGAGACTGTGTCCCAGCATATATATCTCTATTTATACCTCCAATGATCACCAAAGACCTTAGATACCCTGCGGACAGCATTTATCCCAACACTAATTTGATTCCTGACCATAGTTGTGATTTAAAGGACCATACCATCCATTTTGCATGTCTGAGCCTAATATATTAAATTTTCATACACGTAATGTTACTGACAACCATTTCCTAAAACATACTACTGGAATGGTGAATTAAACATTTTTTTTTCCTTCCTTCCAGGCCGCCATTGGTTTCAGTTCATTCTGGTACACTATTAAAGTCAACTTGTTGATACTTGAAACCTTTTTGGGATAGGTAATCCATCATCGCGAACAAGATGTATTCAGTGTGATTTTTTTTTTTTTTTTCCGAAGTTTTGTAATTTTAGCGTTTAAGTGCAATAAAAAGCATGGAGTGAATGTATGTCTCCACCAGGGAATATAGTCCCAAAAGAAGACCTGCATTTATCAAAAAACTTAAATGACCATGGCTTCATAAGGCTGCGTAACTATTAGCAGGAGAAACATCAGTTTTTAAGGTGGATGTATCGCTTGAATATTTTATTTTGAAAGATTAAGAGATTTTGCAAAATATCAGAAAATCTGAAATATGGTTTTATCCTTTGCTCAAACATGCAAAATGGATGGTATGGTCCTTTAAGATGATCCCCTGTCCAAATCATATTTCCTTAATAGACTTCAAATAAAAATATGTATCACAAATGCACAAAGTTTAACAGAATACTACTTGCTTCTTATGTTTTAAAACTTCTTAAGTTGTTAATGAGAGAAAATAGGTTTAATTGTCAGACCTAAAAATTTATACAAAAAACAAGAATAACCTGTAGAGAAATATATAAGCTGGGTCTTGTAATATTGAGATTCTGCACTTGACAGCTTGTTTAACTAAAAAAAGAACACTTGTTTTGCGCTTGCAGATATATTTTTTGCTTATATTGGGGTGTTGCAAGCATCATTTCAAATGTTTTATTTTAAATTAGGGGACTCAAGTTCAGCAGCTTGATCTCAGGAAAGTGACGATGGGAAAAATAACATAACATAATAATAACATTAGCCCACTTTACAACCTTTTAATGTCTAAAATCTCTATGATTTGTTTTATAAGTCAGATGAATCGGTTTTATTATAATTGCATCGGTAGTGGCATCATTTGCTTTTCAGCCCTTCAAAGTGTAGAACAACCATGAATAAACTGGAATGCAATTTCACATTCAGCAAAGCATATGAACACAAATCGATCTGACAACAGTTATGTTCCATATGTAGCCTAAATGTCCATTCATTTCAGGCACGTGGTCAAATGATCGAGGCAAATTGGCTCGCCTGCGTGGCGCGCAGTCATGCCAGTCATGCTTAGAAATAGATGGAGTGTCGATGCTCAAAGTCAACCAAACCCTTAAATAAGAACATTTGTCCAGCAAGCTGCTGGCCTTTGTCAAACCATCCGTTCAAAAATTGCCAAACTCGCTCAAATTGAAAACAAGTCAATCCTCCTCCAATAAGTAAGGTTTGTATATTCTGTCATGCAGGGAGCAAATTATATAGAACTCCAGAGAGGCTTTGTTTCTCTACATGTGGGCTGAATAGTGTGATACCGCTCAACAAACTGTAAACAGGCAGATTAACAAGGTTTGCCACACCATGATTCACGCATTTGCTGTGAAAATAAGAAACGTGACTCGTCCGTGTGATGCTGATATGAATTCATCAGGGCTTCACAGTGGCCCCGAGGAACAAAACCCAATGCCATACCAGGATACACAAAAGTGCTTCAGAAAAAAAAAAAAAAAAANAAAAAAAAAAAAAAAAACAGCAACAATTTTGGAAAATATTCCACTGACATGAACAACCAAACCAGTTTGTCACCAGCACTCAAAATCATACACACTACTGAGGCACAATTAGTAGAAAAACATATTGTGATATTGCCAGTAGATTATTTCATTCACACAGGTCAAATGTAGCTGTCACACCAGTAAGCACAGGATGTGTCTGCTGACATGCTGCATGCAGATATTAACCTGGACAACCATCGTGCCAATAGTGGAATGGTGAATAAAAAGGAGGACACGGGTGTCACAGTGTGTTTGCTCTCTTTGCTGCTGTCTGATCCACAAGGTCCTCCACAGCAGACAGGAAAACCCACAAAGAGCCACTCTGTAATGAGAGGCGACCGGATATTGATGCACTTCAGCATCACATTAAAGGACCATACCAGTGATTGTGCATGTTTGAGCCTAATATATTCAATTTTCATACACGTATCATTACTGACAATCATTTCCCAAAGCAAACTACTGGAACGGTGAATTTAAAAAAAAAAAAATCCTACCTTCCAGACCGCCATTGGTTTCAGTTCATTCTGGTAAGCTATTACTGTAAAATCAACTTGTTGGTAGGTGTTGATAGGTAATCCATCGTCGTGAACAAGACCAGTATTCAGGTTTTTTTTTTTTTTTTTTTTNTCTCCACTGGGGAATATAGTCCCAAAAGAAGACCTGCGTTTATGGAAAAATTTAAATGACCATGACCTCATAAGGTGCGTAACTATTAGCTGGCGAGACATCAATTTTTAAGGTGGAATATTTGATTTTGAAAGATTAAGAGATTTTACAAAATATCAGGAAAGCTGAAATACGATTTTATCCTTTGGGAAATGATTGTCAGTAACGTAACATGTATGAAAATTGAATATATTAGGCTCAAAGATGCACAATTGCCAGTATGGTCCTTTAATAATGTTGTAAAATAATTAGTAGCATGATCTTAAAGGACCACACCAGCGATTGTGCCAATCTTCTGAAACACTCCAATCCCAGAGGTCACTGAGGTCATAACTGCTCACCAAACTTTGTGTTAGACAAACTCTCACTCTGAAATATAGACCTTATTTTCTCTTTCCTGACTTATTATTTTTGTTATTCATGTTATAGGTCAGAGATTGCGAGCACACATTAAGCAACATTTTTATACTTTTGGACATGATGATCACTCCATTGCAAACATGACATGCATGGACAGGCAATTTCATCATTTAAATAATCAAAAATAAATTTGGTTTACCTCATGTAAAACAAGTTGTTGTTGCTGTGAAATTTTTAGTATCGTGCCAATATGGTCACAATTTCAAAAGTTATGCACAATTTCAATTTGTATGTGACTCCACTGGTGTGATTGTTTTTAAAGGACCATACCAGTGATCGTGCATGTTTGAGCCCAATATATACAACCCGCATACATGTTACATTACTGACAACCAATTTTCAAAACATAAAACCATATTTTAGTTTTCCTGATATTTTTTTTTTCAAATCCCCTAATCTTTCAAAATCAAATGTCCAGGTGATACACCCACCTTAAAATTCAATGTTTTGCCTCCTGACATTTATACATGTGTAGAAGGCACTGCCATTTTAATTTCTCAGAAAAGCCATCTTCGCCTGGGATTATATTTCCTGGTGGAGGCATACATCATTTTCCATGCAGCTCTGTGTTGGATCAGTTAAATAAAGTTATTTCAACAAAAAATCTAATAGACGTCATGTTTCACTGTGATGGATTACGTATCTCAAGCATGTTTCAAACCTCTACAAGTTGATTTTTATAGCGTGCTGGAATGAACTGAAACAAAGGGCAGTCTGGAAGGTAGGAAAAACATTCTAATATTTGCTGCTCCAGTAGTATGTTTTGGGAAATGGTTGATAGTAAAATAATGTTATACAGATTGTATAATATTAGGCTCAAACATGTACAATCACCGGTATGATCCTTTCCGTTTTTACTCGATTTATGTAAACATATTTCTTTTTTATACTGCTTATAAGATAGAAACTGCTTGGCTACCAGTGTAGTGGTAAAAACAGTAAATCTAGTCACCAGTACTATAATTTTACAGATTATACATAATAAAGCATGGAGGAGTACTAATGCAGCAGTGTGAAAGCTGGCTGCTCTTTTCCTCTGATAAACCTTTAAGCACAAAACACCACAGGCTGAAAGAGCTGTGTGTGTGTGTGTGTGTGTGCGTGTGTGCGTGTGTGTGTGTGTGTGTCTGCTTAAAAGCTGAGCAAGTTTAATTACTGTGAATAAAGTGGTTATGCCATACGGCCTGAAGGGATTGCTTCACTTTCTGCTGCACTTTCCTTCAAGTCCAAATGTTTCTTTATAATTACAACTTCTACCACTTTAAAAGATTGGAATTAATGGAAATATTAATATTTGAATGCAATACATACCTTATTTGAACAAGATGGCAGGTTAAGTTTAATATTGTTCCCCTTATTGTCATCAGGACAGCAAATCTCATCTATCAAATGCTCTGATTAAAAAGTCACATGGTAGTCACATGATCATATTTGGCTAGCATTTTATGCCGGTAACTAAACCTGAAAAAGGTATGAAGCTTCAGGTGATGGACCATCACCCTGACACCTGTCCAGGCCCTGAGGCAGCAAAGCAACCCCAATGAAATTTTGGTAAATAAATATATCATTCTAATTACAACTTCAAAAGTATTAAAGGACTATACCACCCATTTTGCATGCTAGTGCCTAATATATTCAATTTTCATACACGTAATGTTACTGACAACAATTTCCCAAAGGATAAAACCGTATTTCAGCTTTTCTGATATTTTGCAAAATCTCTAAATCTTTCAAAATCAAATATTCAAGTGATACATCCACCTTAAAAATTGATGTTTTGCCTGCTAATAGTTATGCAGCCTTATGAAGTCACAGTCATTTAAATTTTTCGATAAATGCAGGTTTTCTTGTGGGACTATATTCTCTGGTGGAGACATACATTCACTCCACATTTTTTATTGCAGCTAGATTCTAAAATTATGTAACTTCAAAAAAAAAAAACCTGAATACACATGTTGTTCATGATGATGGATTACCTATCCCAAGAACGTTTCAAGTATCAACAAGTTGATTTTAATACCAGGATGAACTGAAACCAATGGAGGTCTGGAAGATAAGAAAAACAATTTTTAATTCACCATTCCAGTAGTATGCTTTGAGAAATGATTGTCAGTAACCTTACTTGTATGAAAATTGAATGGGCTCAAATGGCCAAAATGGATGGAATGGTCCTTTAATATCGAATGTGATGGAAGCTTAATTGGCTTTATCTGATCAATACTTTATTTGACCAATACGGTAGCTTTTACATCCCTCCCTTATTGTCATCGGGCAGAAAATCACATTTATCTAATGCTCGCGTGTGAACTCTACAGTAGTCATGCGATTATATTTGCTGTGCATCTGTTTATGATGGTAACATAACCTGAAAATTGTGTTCCAATTTGTTTCAGTGGTCATCTACCAATGAAACGCTATTTGCCTCTCATCACACTGAGGCCTGGCTCCTGGCATTCATGTTGCAGCACGTTCCAAAGTATAAATCCGTTGTTTTGCCCTGCAGCCTAAAGGGCAGCAAACGTATAGTATAATGCAGATTCTCCTCTGGCATAGATAGGACCGATGCCAAAAATTATGCAAAACTAGAGCACACAATTCTTCTGTTTACACCCAGAACTATAACTTATGTGTCTGCTCATGAGGACTTTAAGAAAATAAATAATACCAAATTTGAGTGCTGGAGGGAGCAGGAGCTGAAGATAATAGCATAAAAGAAATGACCTTAGGATAGTCAAGATAGAAAAGAAAGCACACATCTCTAACTGACCATTCATGCTCCATCAGAATCATATTTTTTCCACTTTACGCTTCATTTGCCATGAATCTTTTCCTCCTCTGCAAACAAAACACATATTTGCACAGAAAATTACATATCCAGGGAGATATGCGCTTTACACTCAGCACTTTGGACACCACAGCTTCTCCAAATGGAGCAAAACAAGAGCCTTTCTATCTTACGGGCAAAGCGGACTTGGGCATGGATAAGTGGTTTTGGAGGGGTCGGGATGGAGGTGGAGTCGAGATCCATCTTGACATTTCCTGCACTTCTGCCGCAATTATGTGAATACTTACAGAGACAAGCTTTAAAAAGCATTAAACAAATACATTTTGGAATTCAAACCAAAGGGTGTCACAAGTACTGCGTTTTCTGAAACGACCTTTTGTGGTAGAGTCTACAATTTTGATGTTTATAGGTTATAACGTTAGCCTCCAAGTTGAACAGTCTGGGATTGTTGCTGGAACACAAAGCAACTGGAATGGAATCATATCTGGCATGTACATCATATATTCCATATACAATATATAAATAGCTTAATAAATGCTACGCTCTCCCTCACCACAATACTATTAGTCTGGAAATAAATGAAAAGAGACATTTGTCTTCTGTCTCCTCAGCGCATGAATAAAGAAGAGTTGTTACAAGGTAGCGACGCTTGCATCTAATATGGAGGGTTAGAGATAAAAGAAACCCGAACAGCCAGATAGAGAGAGTATGTTCATTAAAGCTGAAAAACCTGAAAGTAAAGAAACAAAGTTTTCCACGTGTACTCTCTAAAGCGAGAAGTGCCTTCACTTTTCAACATTTTTTCTCAGTGTAAGACAGCAGGGAAAGAAGCAGTGATGAGAAAAGGTCAATTAGCTTATTAAGGCCCATTCAGGTAAAGGTGATTTCATGCTGTTGACATGTAATATCTCTTCTGCTATTTCTGATTCGACATTGTGCTTACATTCAATAACATTTGCAAATTGTAATAAAGGTAAATGTGAAACATGCATTGTAACGTGGCAGATAAGAGAAGATGGAATAGAAAGCTCACAAACTAGGTTTATTAAAGGCAGCATCAATATTTTCCAACTTTCAAAACTTGTATTAATTAAAAATGAATGTATTTCATCCCTCAGTAGCTTCTGGAACATGGAGAACACGGATGAGAAAGCACTTCAAGAGTATGTATCTTCAACAAGCTGGCCCAGTCCTCTAAATTTCTTGGTTTAGTAACAGAAAATGTTTTAAGTTCATTTATTTACTCCCTTTTTCATCTGCGTAAGCACTACATGGGAAAAGAGCAAAAAATGTTCAAAAATGCCCTAAAGTTTTATTCAGATCTGGTATAAAAAATAAATTTAAAAAAATAAATAAAAAGACATGTTTTTGCTGCATTAATTACTCATCAAATGCGATCTTCATTTAAGTCGCAAACACATTCTGCATAAACTGACACACCATTTCACTTTACATCTCTTTATTGAATTTTTTTTTCTAATAATCATTTACAGACTGGAAAAAGTATGCAAACCTTATTTTTTTATCACTGGTAGAACCTCTTTTAGCAGAATAAACTTTCACAAAGCATTTTATGTAACTGCTGCTCTGACCTGCACCACAAAAAATATTTCTGAGATTTCTTACATATCATCAGATAATGCCAGACCATCTCAGCTGTATTATGGCCAGAACTGTAGTTTGGCAATTCCAAAACACAAAGATTAATTGTCTGTTTTGGGTCTTTGTTATGATTATCATCCAACTTCTACTAGGCTTCAGGTGATGGAATCTATTTTGAATTCAGTTCCCTCAATGTGTTGTTTTTAGCTATCCAGGTCCTGATGCAGCAAAGCAGCTCCATGATGCACCATGCTTCATAAACGGGGCGAGGTTTTGATTTTTTTTTTTTTTCCTCCAGACATGGTGTCGTGCATTCTGCCAGCTAGACGCTTTGTGGACCATCAAGGAAATCTTTTGCAAACCAAAGAGAAGCAAAAATGTTTTCAGAGCATAGTGGAGTCCTCCATTTTGTCCATCCATGAGCGCTGTTGTTGCTGAGCGTTTTTGATGTGTGGACACATAAACACAGGCTCTAAATATCTTTGCAGGTCCTTTGCTGTTATCCTTGGCTTCACCTCCTTTACGCTGCATGTTGAGCTCTTGCTGTGATCTTTGCAGGATGCCCAGTAGCAACAGTACATTTCTTCTCTTTGTAAATTTTCTCTCTGTAACCTGGTGAACATGCAGATTACTATTGCTATTGCAACCTTTTCTAGCTTCATGCATTTCTACAATTCTTCTTCTAAAGCCGTCTGTTTGATCAAGTCATAGTTCAAACCAGCAGGTCTTTCTTGAGAAGACCAGACTTTGGCCCTGGTCACACAAGGTACTTGCACAGCGAATATCATACCATTCCATCATCATCACTACCACATCACTGTGAGTATTCACATCCTCATAAATATTTGCAGCCTCGCAATTTCATAGTTCTGGATGACTTCTTGCGGGTTCAATAACACAGCAGAAAACTCAAAAATGAGAATAGAGCTGAATCAGCCAATTTTCTTATTACCAAATACAGCCCCCCCCC
>VXCM01001904.1:48976-62138 GCA_014773175.1 Lucifuga dentata
CCGCCCCCCAAGTACTGGCACCTTTTTTTTGTCCACTTCAAACACTGCATCATTATATGAACTTGTGAGAATAAACCTCAAAATAAATGATCAAAGAAATCACAATTTGGACCTTTACAGCAAACAAACAAACAAACAAAAACAACCATTTCAAATGCAAAAGAGGAAAAGGGGGCATGACTCACCAAATCTACTTTTTCCATGGATATTTTGTATTTAGTGCTGTTGTAGCTGAGTCCATGTTTAACCGTATGGTACACATACGAGGCTTCACTTGCTGCGATTTTGTCATTTTCCGCAGCAGATATCACAAAGAATCACCGATATTGCTTTCACCTTTATTAATGTGGCCTTCTTGTGCATTTCTGTGGAAGCATGCTGAGTTATGTCATTCTCACCTACATGGCCAACTGAGAATTCCTGAAGGCATAAAGTACAGAAGGCTTTTGTGGAGTCACGTTGATGGGCTTAATGCATGTCTTTTTGCTTCCTATTGTTTGTTGTAGCTGCATAGTCTTTTCTTTTTTGCAGGTGTATCCATATTTGCACGTACCAAACCGACTGAACAACAACAGACATTACCAAAGTTTTATTTATTTTTTTTATTTTATTTGTTTTCAGGAATTGGTGTATTTATGTTACACGTACAGCTGATGCTGCATGAGGGGACCTGTGACTGGATGACAGATGGTCTCACCTGTGGTGTGATCACTACATAGGACCTGTAAGAGTGCTGTCTGGTGATCAGAGTAGAGTAGCAGTCAATGTAAGGAACAAGGGAGGCCGTGTATGAGGCAAACCAATTTAGCCCAATATAGGGGACATCCCGCTAATACTAATACTAATACTAATACTAATACGGGACAGGACAGTGGGCAACCCTAATCAACACCTCTGACACAGTGTCAACAACAACTTTATAAAGTTACTCTTTGTTACAGGAATACAGGAATGTTTTTAAACTAACATAACGTTATTTACATAACCAAACTATGATAAAACTAGCTAGCTATGCTAACCAGACAATAAATTGACATAAAGTCACGTATTTGTACTATCCACCAGTGGCAGGCTGTGTATTTTTTATACAGTGCTATCCTCCCACAATTAAACCACCTTCTAATAACCTCAGCATGACACCAGGACTATAGGCTGCTGTTTTTCAACATAACCAGCCCATATTCACAGTGACAGTAATCTTTATCGAGTGGAATAAAGTGATTTAACACGAGGATCAACACCTATGTCAGTTGCAACACACTAACTGCAGAGACATGAATAGGATTATTACGCATTATTACGCATTATGACAGGATGCTGCATCACAAATAAACATGGCATAGCCTAAATCAGTGTCATTACCAAAGAAACAAGAACAAACTCACAACAACCATCACATTTACTCATACGACCAGCAAGCAAGCAAAAATGCTGTAAAACACAAATAACACAATCAGATTCAACAGGCTTCTCCACAGATTCCAGCCACATAAAAATCCATCAGACTTACCAAAGCTGCTCATCATCTGAAGACAAAGTCCATCCTCCTTTCTGTCTTTAGAAAGAGTTTAATGACACGGCTGTACAGTACAGTAGGCCAGCTAAAGGCCCTGACGTGTAAAAGAATACGTCCAACATGGCAAACTCGAAATCTGATTGGTTAAAGTACATGACAATCAACAACATCGTCCCATTTGCTTGGATAGCAGAAGAGATTCACTCCAGATTCTGAAAGCCTCAGGCTAGACTTTTTTACCCAGACAGCACAGGGGGAAAATCTGATTGGATAAAAGCTCTAATTTCTATGAGCTGCACTGGAAGCAGCGAAACTGAGGGAGAGAGTAGCAATGAAATGACGTTAATAACAAAACTGATGGGAACAAACTTTGTAAAATACATATAGCATTAATTAAACTATATATTAAATTATAAAAACATAATTTGATGATTCTGACAATCTCTAGGCCAGCAGAGAAGGCTTTGCTGGCCCTGACCGCACACCACTGCTATCGACTCCTGTCTCACGACTGCAAACCATGCTGCATCTTTTTTTGAGATGAAGTTTATATCCGGCAGAGCAGTGTTGTTCCAGATCAGATGATGAGACACAGCTGATATCACGGCTTCCTCCATTTTGAACTACAGGTTTTCTATGTTCTATCAAAAGGTCAGCAGTATCAAGACGGCTTGTGATTGGGAAGCTGTGCAAATTCGCGTGTCCAAGTTCACCAAAGTTGAACTCTATGCAAAAGCATCGCACAGATTTATTTGCCATTGTGCAAATTACTTTTGGCATGGTGTGAATTTAGTTTGCCTCAACAAGAAAATCCACTATTTGAACAAATTACATCGAAATGAATTGATTTTGTTCTGAAATTTTGCCGTAAAAAAGTGCTAGTGTGACTGCGGTCTTAATGTGCTTTTTTTTTTTTTTTANTTTTTTTTTTTTTTTAATGGTAGAGCGCAACTTTACAACCACACCTCCAATCTTATTCTCCTCTGATTCCAAACAGCTTTTGAAAAAGGAATTAAGAGGTTCACATACTTTTTAAACCTAAACTATGAATATTTGAATTAAGTATTCAATATTGACCAGAAGCAGCACATATTTGTATTTACAAACACTTTAACAAGACTGTGTTTGTCTACTATTGTGTCTTAGATGATGTTACAACCACATTTGATGAGTAATTATTGCAGAAATGCAGGTCATTCCAAAGGATTTTTGCCACTGTATAACAAAACAGCAAACAAAAGAGAGAGAGAGAGAGAGAGAGAGAGAGAGAGAGACATTACCAGCTTGGCACAGGTAATAAATTGTGGCAAGGTGAAGAAAAGAAAAAACATTGATACTCGGCAGCCTGTCAACTGTGTTCCTCTGAAACGTTCCAGTTCCAGAGGTCACAGAGGTCATAACTGCCCACCAACATTTGTGTTACACAAATTCTCACTCTGAAATACAGACTTTTTTTCCTCTTTCCTGACATTATTTTTATTATTCATGTTATAGGTCAGACATTGTGAGCACACGTTAAGCAACATTTTTATGCTTTTGGACATGATAATCGCTCCATTGCAAATATGACATGCATGGACAGGCATTAATTTCGTGGAACCCAAACTAAAAATTTATGTCAGGTCAAAACAGCAAAATGCTGCATGCAAACATAAATAAATTTAGTAATTTCATCATTTAAATATCAAAAATAAGTTCAGTTTACCTCATGTAAAACAAACTGTTGTTGCAGTGAGATTTTTAGTATCGTGCCAATATGTTCACTGTTTCAAAAGTTATGCACAATTTTAGTTTATATGTTACTCCGCTGGTGTGATTGGTTTTTAAAGGACCATACTGATGATTGTGCTTGTGTGGACCCATTTTATGTTACTGACAACCAATTTCCAAAACATAAAACCGTATTGTAGTTTTCCTGTTATTTTTTCAAATCTCCTTAATCTTTCAAAACCAAATTTTCAGTTGAACATTCAATGATTTGCCTTCTTATATTTTTTCACAATTGTACAAGGCACAGCCATTTTAATTCCTCAGTAAAAGCCGTCTCCTCCTGGGACTGTATTTCCTGGCATTGTCTTCCATGCAGCTCTATGTCGGATCACTTAAATAAAGTTACTTCAGCACAAAAAAAAAAAAATAATAATAATAATAAAGAATAGACATGCTATTTGCTGTGATGGATTACGTATCTCAAGCATGTTTCAAGTCTCTACAAGCTGATTTTAATACTGGAATGACATGAAACCAATGGCATTGTGGAAAGTAGGAAAAAAGTTTGAAATTTACCGCTGAAGTAGTACATTTTGTGAAATGATTGTCAGTAACGTAACATGTATGCAAGTTGTGTGTATTGTGTTGGTATGGTCCTATAAGGCAGATTGACTTGTATGTCGTTGTTGCGTTCTGCTTTGTGACTTAACAGCAACACAGACAGCTGAGCTCGTTCCATCACCATGTTTCCTCTAATGAACAGTGAAACGCTCCGTTGTCCAGGAGAAGGAGGCCACCGGTTGTGAGATCGCAGCAGATCTGTCTTCAGCTCTAATAATCAGCACAGCTAAATGCAACTAATTAGCCGGATGCATGCCTGCTGAATTTGCTGCTGGTTTAAATCCACGACGAGAAACACTGAGCTGGTGGTTTTGAACATCAAGACATAGTGAAGTGCCAAAATAGCCCCCAAAGGGTCCTACGTTCGTGGCACCCAATATAAGTAAATATATTCTCATGCTTGTGAGAGAGAGCAGGCAGTTTAATTTAAATTCTGTTGACATTTACTGTCAGGGAGCATTAATTCACATCCATCCTCTGCTGCACGGGCTTACTCAGCACCAGTGGGCCGCAGGCTCTGGGGAAAGACATTCTGCCTTTACTGTACTCTTAGCAGATCTCCCCTCCCCCTCGGTCTACTGCTCTGATTGGCCCGACACAACCCCAAATCTATAGGTCACAGTGGCGAAATGTAGGGACATATAGCCCAGCAGAATGTCATATATACAGTTTGTGTTGTCAAAGTGCACACACACACCTTCAGACTGCATTTCAGGGTAAATGCCTCTCTCACACCACAACTGGAAAAGTTTCTTCCACCACTTACAGCAAAATATCAACACAGTTCACAGAGTGCGAGATTTCTGGTCAAGCTACCATTATTATGTCAGGAAGAGCCACAGCGATTTCCAGAGGGAACGTACTAAAAGTATCAAAAAAAAAAAAAAAAAAAANAAAAAAAAAAAAAAAAAAAACCACATCTGTTAAGAGCAAATAGGCAATATCTGCTCTTTGCTGTTATTTGCTCTCTGCTGCAATTTGTTCAAAAGACAAGGAAAGAAAGTGTCAGATGAGATGTAACCTGATTCAGTTTCTTAAAGGAGCATACCGGCCATTTTGCATGTAACGATACTGACAATCATTTCCCAAAGCATACTACTGGAATGTTGAATTAAAAATGTTTTTCCTACCTTCCAGACTGTCACTGGTTTCAGTTCATTCTGGTACGCTATTAAAATCAACTTGTTGATACTTGAAACGTTCTTTGGATAGGTAATCCATCATCGTGAACAAGACGTGTATTCAGGATTTTTTTAAGTTACGTAATTTTAGCATTTAAGTGCAATAAAAAGCGCAGAGTGAATGTATATGTTTCCACCAGGAAATATAGTCCCAAAAGAAGTGTTTATCGAAAAATTTAAAGGATCGTGACTTCATAAGGCTGCATAACTATTAGCAGGCAAAACACTGATTTTTAAGGTGGGTGTACTGCTTGAATATTTGATTTTGAAAGATAAAGAGATTTTGCAGAATATCAGGAAAGCTGAAACATGGTTTATCCTTTGGGAAAAGATTGTCAGTAACCTTACGTGTATGAAAATTGAATATATTAGGTTCAAAGATGTAGTATGGTCCTTTAAAACACACAAATCCCCACCAACTGTTCGAGTTTATCTTGCTTTTATTCACCACTCCATTTTATATTATTTTTTTATGCAAGGCAAGGCAGTTTTATTTATAAAGCATGTTTCATACAAAGAGGTAGATTCAAGGTGCTGTGCAAAGAAATTCAAAACAACACAAAACAAAGTTAAAAACATAAAAAAATAAAATAAAATAAAAAGATTTAAAAGTAATAATAATAATACATTGATAATAAAACTTTGGAGTTAGTTAAAAGTGTTTAAGAACAAGTCTTCATTTCAAAAGTTTTCAAAGAAACATACATGCACATATGCATTTGTACTTGTTTATCATGTAGCCATTTGTGAGTGTGCATGGATTTTAGTCCAGTGGACGAGGCCAGAGCTTTGTTTCGCTTCTGGCAGGGACTTGACCTTGAGTGAATAATTCAGCTGTAATCGCCAGATGATCTGGGGCTAAAAAAACCTGCAGGGTAACCGGGAGCCATATGAAATGTAACAGAGAGCAATTACTTCAATAGCTGACTATTTTTAGGAAATGTGTATTATGCGTGGAAATGCGTGCAGAAACTCCAGTCTAGAAAGAATCAAAGACTGCAAAAAAAAAAAAAGATGCTGCTATTAATATATTCTGTAATAAAACACACAATTCAATCGAGATGCTGTGTGATTCTGTTCTGCCACTGCTGTCTTTTCACATTTATACGGACATTAAAATATTCTGGATGCAGGAGCGCCAAGAGAGGAGGGTAAAATATTCAAAGAAATCACTGACACAAGCTTAATTTTTTAAACTATCAAGTGGAATTCAGCGAAAGGAGTCATTTTCAGAGATAAATTAAGAAATTTGTGGTTTGTTGGTGAATTGTGACCTAAATGGAGGCTTAAACTGTGTGTAACAGAGCCTTTAACTGCCTGTGCTGGAGCTGTGACAGGTCCTTGGGTGATACACAGAGACTGCTTGCAACACATGTCATATATCATAGCTTCAATCTGTACCCCAGCCACTACCTGCAAGCTACAAATGTGCACTTCTCCTGTCATTTCTGTAAAGACTGAAGAGGGGAAAACGGGGGGTTGCACGCTAAAATCCAAAGAGCTTTGCCGTGCTTGTTTTCGTCTAGCCTACATTGTTTGAAAAAACAAGGAAAGGCAAACATAAGAATTCATTTATGTTTTGTTTTTTTTTTGTTTGTTTTTTATCAGAATGTTGCCCTTGCTCCGCATTTCTATTATGAATACTGAATACGACTGTTCATATGTATTATGCAAATATGGTTGTTAGGGTTCACACTTAACATCCATGCTGATTGATTTGGGAATTTGGAAAAGCTGCTGCACCTACATACACCATGTGCTGCATGAATTAATGCAAGCTTGATCCAGTAACACACGGAGAGGAAACGTTAATGATTCTGGTTTCTCGCTCTGAGGCTCAAATTCACAAAGGCTCCAGTGTGAGACGATTTTTTCCACTTCATTTACAGGAGCTACGGTCTGATATACAGTAAAAAATAAGATGCTAATAAATAAAACGAAGCCTCTTTTAATGCTTTTTACAGCACTCTAAAAAATAAAAAAGAGGTTGTGATGAGAAATAAATTAACGATTGTGTCTGTAAACAAATTGTCTCATCCAGAACATCACACTGTTGATTTTTCATCTAGCAAATAATCACATCCATGCTTATAGTTTGGATTTGGAATAACACAACAATTTTCCTACTGCTGAAATTAATGACCAGAATAAACCTGTTATAATTGTTGTGTGATGTGTGTTTTATGAATAGTTTCCCCAACAAATAAATAATGAAATACTGTAGTAATGCCACTTTCAAGACATACTCTAAAAGACACCACTAACAGGTGTTTATGAATGAGGAAACGTGGTTGTATGACGATATTTGCCCATATCGATGCGCTACACTTGATGAATCGGGCCCCACGCTAGTTATTTTACAAGATGGATGAAGCTCAAACATAGAGAAAGAAAGAAACACAGAATTTAATAATGTGACGACCCTCCTGCTGAGATCGTATCACAGTGCAGACAGAATTCAGATAACGAGGCCGTTTTTTAATGCAAAGTGTAAATGAAAGCCCAAACATAGATGTCATTATCCACATGGAGATGCCATTGTAACACAAGCTACAGTATAAATGGGGCCCGTAAGGGTAACTGAACATTAAAGGACCATACCGGCCATTTTGCATGTTTGAGTGTAATATAGTCAATTTTCATACATGTTACATTACTGACAATCATTTCCCAAAGGATAAACCATATTTCAGTTTTCCTAACATTTTGCAAAATCTCTTAATCTTTCAAAATCAAACATTCAAGTGATACACCCACCTTAAAAATTGATGTTTCTCTTGCTAATAGTTATGCAAAATTGTGAAATCACGGTCATTTAAATTTTTCCATAAACGCAGGTCTTCTTTTGGAACTATATTCCCTGGCAGAGGCATACATTCACTCCACGCTTTTTATTGTGCTCAAATGCTAAAATTATGTAACCTCAAAAAACCTAAACCTAAAAAAACCTAAAAAACCTCAATACATGTCTTGTTGGTGATGATGGATTATGTATCCCAAGAACGTTTCAAGTATCAACAAGTTGATTTTAATAGCGTACCAGAATGAACTGAAACCAACGGTAATCTGGAAGGTAGGAAAAACATTTTTAACTCACCATTCCAGTAGTATGCTTTGAGAAATGATCGTCAGTAACATTACGTGTATGAAAACTGAATATATTAGGCTCAAACATGCAAAATGGCGGGTATGGTCCTTTAAATGATGTTCAGAGGTTGCAAACTTTTTCACATGCAGCATTACAAATTAATTGTTCAAAACTCCTTTCATAGTGTCCTAACTGACAGGTTACATAGAGAAACCTGCGATTGAAGACAATCTTTGGTCAGTTTGTGGCATTCCCCAGCTTTATAATTTGTGTGATGTAAAATGTGAACAATCATCAAATCATTTTTAATCAAACCTCAGTGCTTCTTGTGCACTGAGACACTCAAAAAATAATCTAAACTTTCCCATCATTCTCACTCAGAGTCTAATTCTCATTTGATGCTGCAGAAAATCAAATGGGCGCAGGGAAGGAGAGCAAATAAATCTTGTTCGTGCAGAAGAGCGTTGGGTGGATGAACAGGTGTCATGGCTGAATACCAAGCAGCTCGGCCAAATCCCACATTACAATGGCTAATTTATTTCCAAATAAACATTTAGGGTCTCTAAACAAAATGAGAAGGGAAAAAAACGCACCGTTCCAAAATGTGTGTTTTCTTTTTTTAAGAGTATAATTACAAAGCCCAATCTCTGTGTGGGAAATCCATTTTTTCTGCTCTCTTGAATTAAACAGAAATGAAGAGTCCAGGTGGTAAATTTCATGCAGATATTTTCACTCCGTATCAGAACCAATAAAATGTTGACTGAATATTCTTAAAATGATTTTCTGTCATGTGCATTACTTTAAAGGACCATACCATCCATTTTGCATGTTTGAGCCTAATATATTAAATTTTCATAGACGTAAGGTCACTGACAATCATTTCCCAAAGGATAAAACTGTATTTTAGCTTTCCTGATATTTTGCAATATTTCTTAATCTTTCAAAATCAAATATTCAAGCTACAGCCACCTTAAAAATCCATGTTTCACCTGCTAATAGTTACGCAAAATTATGAAGTCATGGTCATTTAAATTTTTACATAAATGCAGGTCTTCTTTTGGGACTATATTCCCTGGTGGAGACATACATTCACTCCATGCTTTTTATTGCACTTAAACACTAAAATTACAAAACTTCTAAAAAACAAACTTGAATACATGTCTTGTTGGCGATGATGGATTACCTATCCCAAGAACGTTTCAAGTATCAACAAGTTGATTTTAATAGTGTACCAGAATGAACTGAAACCAATGGTGGTCTGGAAAGTAGAAAAAACATTTTTAATTTACAGTTCCAGTAGTATGTTTTGGGAAATGATTGTCAGTAATATTATGTGTATGAAAATTGAATATATTTGGCTCAAACATGCAAAATGGGTGGTATGGTCCTTTAATGTTGTTTTGGTCACTTTGGTGATGTTTGTTTTACTCAGAGCATCTTTTTTTAGAAAATATCAATTTTGTGGCCACATCGTTCACCAGACCTCTTTTAGTAGGCTGCTAATTGACATATTTCAGAGTCAGAAGAATGAATCGTCATCATATTTTTGCGTGATTGTGACTTTCTCTATGTGAGGCTCTAAAGTCACTGATCACATTAGCTATGGTGATGACTAGTGAGCATTAAGCCTCCAACTTCAGGAAATGTTTCACTTTTTAATGATACAGTTTTTACACATTTAGCACTTTGGAGAAGAAAGAGAAAATCTTGATGAAGTTGAATTGCTTCATATTACTGCTGCCTCTATGTAATCCAACACAGGGGCTTTATGAATGTGACAATCATGTTTCCTAACTAGTTTTCACACTGACATGACTTAGACCAGCTCAGTTGGACCAGAGTTCATTTCCCGTCCTTTGGACTGTTTGTTTGGGCAGATTTGAACACAGCAATAGCAAAACAATCGAAATGAGTCGATCCATTTCCAAATGTTTCCAAAAATGTTTTGTTTTTGTTATTTTTTGCGACCACAACTGCAAGGCAATATGTTGATCTATTAATTGATGTAGAAGTGGAAAGTTATGTGTGGTTAATGCTTAATGACCGCAGTGTAAAAAAAAAAAAAAAAANTAAAAAAAAAAAAAAAACACAATTGCGGTAAAGTTTGTTTTACGTTAGACGCTCGTCATGCCTACTCAAAAGCATTAAACTTGTCGAACATAAAACAAGTTTTACGGCAGTTAAACATTTGATTAGCTACATCAATTGAAATGGATGCTGTATTGTGGAAAACCTACATAAAGAGCAACATAACATCAAATCCACTTTTTTTTTTTTTTTTTTTTTTGAGTTATTACGTTATATGTGAAGTCATGAATTGATTCTGGTGCTAATTTTGTAAGTTTGAGCCTAATACAGTATATTCAATTTTCATACATGTTACATTACTGACAGTCATTTCCCAAAACATACTACTGGAATGGTGAATTAAAAATGTTTTTCCTACCTTCCAGACCTCCATTGGTTTCAGTTCATTCTGGTACGCTATTAAAATCAACTTGTTGATACTTGAAACGTTCTTGGGATAGGTAATCCATCATCACCAACAAGATGTGTATCCAGGTTTTTTTTTTATTAGAAGTTTTGTAATGTTAGTGTTTAAGCGCAATAAAAAGCGCAGAGTTAATGTATGTCTCCACTGGGGAATATAGTCCCAAAAGAAGACCTGCGTTTATGTATAAATTTAAATGACTGTTACTTCATAAGGCTGCATAACTATTAGCAGGCAAAACATCAATTTTTAAGGTGGGTGTATCACTTGAATATTTGATTTTGGAAGATTAATAGATTTTGCAAAATATCAGGAAAGCTGAAATATAGTTTTATCCTTTGGGAAATGATTGTCAGTAACGGTACATGTATGAAAATTGGATATATTTGGCTCAAACATGCAAAATGGCCTTTATGGTCCTTTAAGGCCGTGCTTTCCCTTTGTCCACCCAAAATCACATTGCAGGTGATCTCTGGATCTCAAAATGAGGCAACACAGGCGTGGCATGATATATTCCATGCCTTGACGGTGCATGTCTGTGTCACTGTGGCTCGTTTGAAGCCCTTTTTTTTATATGTGAGGTGGTCAAGGTGAAATGGGGAGGTTATGCTGCTCTTTAGCACATCTTCAGATGAAAATTTCGAAGGTTAGCATGTGGTTGTGTGTGCAATATGTAATCCATTCTCCTGTTCAACCATCTGAAGGCAGCACATCTTCTCATAATGTCAAAAGCCACATTTCATGGTATTTAGTTTTCCAGACATAGTAAACTTCCTACTGTTTTGATTTTTTTTCCCCAACCACATTTCTGACCAATGAGCAGAGCGAGTCTTCTCTCATGACTTTTGCTGCTGTATTTTGGTTTGATTTTTTTCTGTGTGAAACAAGCAAATCAAACCAAAAATAGTGGTAAACGCAGCATTGTAACATGTTTAATCCGTGATTCAGACCACAGCAATGTATCTACAGGTCTGTACTTTAACAAATAAGCCTAGAAACATAACTACCACAATTAGAAGTTAAAGGACCATGCCACCATTTTGCATGTTTGAACCTAATACTGTAATATTCAATTTTCATACATGTTACGTTATTGACAACTATTTCCTAAAGGATAAAATTGTGCTTCAGCTTTCCTGATATTTTGCCAAACCCAGAATGAACTGAAACCAGTGGCAGTCTGGAAAGTAGGAAAAACATTTTTAATTCACCGTTCCAGTAGTATGCTTTGGGAAATGATTGTCAGTAATGTTACATGTATGAAAATTGAATATATTAGGCTCAAACATGCAAAATGGCTAGTATGGTCCTTTAAGATGCTGCTGATATAAAGTTTTATGTGAAACAGCATCTGGTGTTTGATCATGGTTAAACACTTTTTTAATGCCTCCCTCTTTAAGCGAGTATCATCGAGTTCAAACTTTTTTATTTTAACAACATTACCCTCCTCTCCCTCCCTAAATGATGATTATGTCCACCATCGCTTCTCTGGTTTCAAGCTTCAACTGTTGTTTACTCACATTACACGAATATACTAACACAAATTAACTCTTCTAAGTAATAAAAACACATTAACTCACTACTTTACCCTTTTAAAATCACATGGCACTCATGTAGGATCAGCTATTTTTATCATAATTAAAGGTTTGAGTCATGATCGGCTCATGCCAGAAAACTTTGGCGAATTGTAATTTGATCCCTGCCACAGTAAAGATGAGGCTCATGCTGGCTTCTTTAACTGCTGACACCGCCGGTCAATGATTTCTTTTTTTTCCTCTCCATGGGGGTTGAAATGAGAGAATTGGCAGGACTTAAATTGGTGGCATTTTGTGGTCTTTAAAGAAAGGAGACTCATTAAAATGAGCCCAGAGAAGCTCAAGTTTCCTCCATCATTAGCCAATGTAAAAGCAGATAAGAGAAGTATAATTATAGATCTGAGTAAGTTGTGTTGTCAATTTAAAAGTGGTGGAGCAGCGTAATCTCCAACCTCGCGATACGACCCTGCACCCTGCGGTGCCGTCCCTGTTTTAATGAGTGTTAGCCTGAGCAGAGGTTCATTTTTATATGGTCACTGCTGATAGCTCACATGATATTACTTCTGTCGCAAATCAGCCACTGCTGATCTTGTCACATTCTACTCTTGTTATCTTGTTTTTTAAAAAAATATGCATTCATTACAGAATAAATATCATTTCGATGAGAAAAATTTAACTTGAATATAAATTCTTCAAGTACACAAGTGAGAAAGTCGGACTGTCATTGTTGAATATATACAGTACAGTGTGGCTGATCTTCTGGAGGCTGTTTTAAAGAATAAGGTGTTTGTTTGGTCCTCCAGCTTGACATCAAAAAACATAGAATCTGTCGGTTCATACGCTGAAATTCAAACAAACATGCAGACGCCCTCCTGATCGCCAGAGCTGTCGGTAATAATAAAACACACATTTCTATTGCACTTAACTCCCAGAGAGCAGAACTAAAACTTTCGAGGATGCAGCCTTTAACCATTATGCTCCAAGCCACTGGAACAGCCTTCCTGAGGCTCTGAGACCAGC
>VXCM01001905.1:0-55980 GCA_014773175.1 Lucifuga dentata
AAACAGCGTTCCGTAGTCTGCCTTGTCGGACGTTCTCCTGTTGTGAACGAGATAATTCCTCCTCGTTCTCCGCTATCATCCTTTCATATAGTCCAAATTTCTCTTCGTCAGCTGCAGATGATCGCTGATTCACCAGCTCTCTCAGAATTCCAACTTTAGACATTTTGACTTGTTCGCAAAGAACTCTGTCAAAAACACTGTATATGTATCTATAGGTCACTCAGACTGTTTTGTGTTTGCGTCTCTGCCGCTGTTTTTCCAGCTAGCATGCTAAGCTAACTAGCTTAGTAGCTTAGCAAGAGATGAGTTACTTATTAAAAAAAGACAAGCAGCGTTGTCCATTCAGACAGATTTATCCGTACACACAGAGGATCGAACGTTTCTATCCTGAATATCATAAACAATAAGAAGTGAATTTCCGAACAAAGCAAAGTTAGACAATAACAGGAACATCCTCGTCTTCGTCTTTTCTTCTTCTTCGTCCCTTGGTTTGATTGCAGTTCTTCTTCCTTTTTAAAAAATTTTTATGGCGGTTGGCAAACAACAAATTGGTGCATTACCGCCACCAACTGGACTGGAGTGCAGACGTTTGACAGACAAAAATTAAAATAAAATAAAAATTAAATAAATTAATAAATAAAAATTAAATCAAATCCTCTAAAGAATACAGATTTTCCTTTAAAAATACATTATATACTTATATGTTTTGCTGACAGACTTTCGAAGGAAACCCTCTCGTGAAAAATTACTGTTTTGCATTCTTAATGGTTCTAAATAATTTGTTCTGCTGCTCAGTGTTGGCTATGCACTTTAACTATATATGTTTTACTGTTTCTGGTTCATTACAATTTGTATGCAATTTGTATTATATTTCATCCCTGTTGGGTGTTTTCGAATTTTATGTAAAGTGTAATTTAATCCTGTGTGCCCTATTCTCAATCGGGTTGTGTCACTATCTTCTTGTTGGCTCCAGCCCCCAATTCTTCCTGCTCCAACCTGTGTATGTATGCTATAGAGATATCTTCCTGTTTCACTTCTATCCCAGCACTCTTGCCATATTTATATATATATGAGACCCAATAATTTCTTTCACCTATGCTTTACTGAGGGGATCCTCAGTTGTGTGTGTTCTACATCTAGTTTTTTGAGGTTGGTTTCTGCTGTTGAAATGTAGTCTAAACTCCCAGAGTCTAGAATTGTTCTTCCAAGGGCTCAATATACATTACAGTTTTTGTTAGTCATGTATTTCCTGAAACTATAGCTCAATTTCTCAAACCTCTAAACACAAAACTGAAAACAGATGACCATTTCATCAAAACTCCACAAATCTCTTGCAAAATGAAACACTGCACTCAAAACCATGTTCTTTCTTCTCAAAATTGATTCTTTCCACCAAAATGACACACACAGCTATCATATGAATATCTCTGAACAGATCAGCAATTAAACATTGGTGTGATAAACGCTTCCATCAAAATACTGTTTATATGTGTTTTAGCTTCATGAGGCCATGTTACATATTCAAATGTATAAAACTGTGTAGAAATTGTTTCCATTTTCTCCTTTTTTAAAGCTTAGAGTTTTTGTCCCAAAATAGGTTGAAATTTTATGTTACATACAGTATAAAGACTACTGTATTGTAGAATAAGAATCATATAAATATTGCATTGACACAATCATTGTATCAGAATAGGATATAATGTACATTTATCTGTCCAATGAGCTTCAACTGAGCTAAACTCACAGCAGCTTCCAGAGTCGTATGTAAACTTATAGTGATGCTGCAGCGTTGTTACAGAGTTCTGATACACAAATGTTACCTATTTTAATAAAACTCACAGTAATCACACTGATAACTTATCAGTGTGATTAGGGTCAGATTAGCTGTGTTTGAAATACAATTGTTCATACTTAGTGTTTAGAAATCTTCATTATGAAATTAAAAGTGTCAAATTCAAAAGCTTGAGTGAATTGATATTTCTTTCTCTTGTAAGTTGTGAGAATTTAAGGTTGATTTATTGCATTAAAGGTGGCCATATTTGCTCAGAACACAATTATTATAATTTTGTTCTGTTAGTTGATTAGGTAACAAGCAAAAAAAAAAAAAAAAAAAAATCTGCAGATTTTCCGCAGATTTTTCTCCTGGATCACCGCAGAAAACTGTGAAAAAATCCGCGGATTCCGTTTGGGCACACGCCAGAAGACTAAAGGATGAAAAATAAAAATAAAAATAAAAAAAGGAAAGAAAAAAAAGTAATACAACGTTAAATAAATACCTTAAGCTTACAGTGGTTATATGTTTTAACAGCTTTTTTGTTTGTACATTTAAAAATTGATAAAATGTATTGTTTAAAGTGGACAGTCTGCTCTGTAAAGTTTGGCTTTTTGTTTAAAAATTTGGATTTATGAATATCAAATTTAATCAAATTAAACCGCATCTTCAAAACCTCGATGCTATGTGGAGCAGTCTGGCTGGAACTTATCATCACTAGAGGGCGTAGCGAACACTCGGTGACACAGCGGTTTCCGGTTTTCCTAACGTTGCATCCGGATAAGTTTTAGCTAATGTTACCCGGAATAGAAAATTATAAATGAATTACCAATGCCTTTCGAGTCATTTGCGATATTTGGTTTATTTGATTGGCGCTGTAAAACGTAGCTTGTAGTGTTGTGACGACTTTATTTTACTCGACGTGTTTTTCACCCAAATATAAGTTCCATTTTCCAGGGGCATTTCATTGTTAGCTTAGCTTTAGCCATGCTCTCAGACTGCTCCCACTCGTCCTCAGGGTTGTGGCTTGCTTGCGACAGGGACCATGGCTACTAGCTAGCTTGTCACTAGCCGAGCTGCTAAGCGGTTTTCTTTTTTCCCCCACTGCTAATGCTTTCTTTTGTCTTAGCAGAGCTTTAAAGTTTTCAGCACATTTCGATGTTGTCACATTCCGCGTAGCAGCACTGGTCTTAAAGATTTGGCCTCGTTTGTTTTAACAGTAATTAGGACTAGTTGCCAATGGTACCTTAGTTAGCAAGTTAGCCTAGCCTAGCCTTCCGGTTAACTTTTGAAGGGATGTTCACTGTTTAACACTTATTTGTTGTTGACGCTGTCTTGATCGTTGTAGCACACATTAACAAGTCAGTTTAACTCTGAATACAGAAAACGCCTACAAACGTCGGGTAATTTTTTCATTCGTCTGTCATTGTTTTTGGTTTACTTTCGTTTGTTTGCCACGATGGCTTCTTCCTCTGGAAACGACGATGACCTCACCATCCCCAGGGCAGCAATTAATAAGATGATTAAAGAAACTCTCCCCAACGTACGAGTGGCCAACGACGCCAGGGAGCTTGTGGTTAACTGCTGCACGGAGTTCATACACCTCATATCATCAGAAGCTAATGAAATATGCAACAAGTCTGACAAGAAGACCATATCTCCTGAACATGTTATCAATGGTGAGACCCTGTCTGTATTTGGCTTTTTCTCCTCTCTAATGTATTGTTGAATTTAGAGTGGAATGATTTTTTTTTTTCTCTGGCTTCTTGTTTTTTCCTCTGTAGCCCTGGAAAGCCTTGGTTTTGCATCTTACATCACAGAGGTGAAAGATGTGCTACAGGAGTGCAAAACTGTAGCATTGAAGAGGAGGAAGGCGAGCTCCAGACTGGAGAATCTTGGCATTCCAGAGGAAGAGCTCCTCAGACAACAACAGGAATTGTTTGCTAAGGTATGACCAGAAATCCCAACTTAAAACTAAATCTGCAAGTCTGTATTTATAATGGGCATGATTGCTATTATACCCTGCATCTAATGAAGATTTGAATAATAAACATTCAGTAGAAATAGCATTTGTTTACAGTTACGGCATCATGATGCAGGCAGTTTTGCAGCATCTGAGATATTACAGTTATATTTGGTACGTCATGTCTATATAAGTGAAAAAGAAAGCTTAACTGTATTTATTCACTCAAACTTTGGTTCAATGAGGGTCCTTTTGAATGCTCTTGAATAAGTATGTGTTTTGATCTGTTTTATCGTTCCCTTGATCAAGTCTCTTGCTGAAAGTTGCCACAGCATGATGCCGCCTCTGATGTGCTTCCTTGTAGAGATGAGATTGCCCTGTTGTGTCTGGTTTCCTCCAGATGTAGTGTTTGGTGTTCAGACCAAAGAGTTCAATCACGATTTCATCAGACCGTAAAATCTAGTTTCTTATGGCCTGAGAGTTTTCTTTTGGCAAACCTGAAGCAAGGAGTTGCATTCATCAAACAGGCTGATAGGTGGAGTGCTGCTGAGATTGTTGTCTTTCTGGCAATTTCTCTACATCAGCACAAGAGTTATGTCAGAGTGACCATTGGGTTCTTGGTGCCCTGTATAGAAAGTTTTGTGTCTTTCTATATCATTACAAATCAGCAGAATGCATATGAATATTGGGATATTTCAAGTTTTTGTTTTTTAAATTGTTAAATTGGCAAAAAAAAAAAAAAAAATNAAAAAAAAAAAAAAAAATCTATAAACATGTTTTTGCGTCATCATTGTTCAGTGTTGTTTTGAATTTGAGGAAAAGTCATCTGTGGCTGTAATGTATGAAAATGGGAGACGGTGAAGAGGTCTGAATACTTTATAAATGATATAATTCAGCCTTGTTGCATAGTAAGAAACATACTGCGATCGACTATATCATGATGTAGTATATCATTTGTCCCATGCCTGTATGAGAGCAAAAATGTCAGTATTCATATGAGCCAGAAATATTTTGATATTTGATCTGGTTGATTATGCCCAGCTGTACTCAGACGTCAGATGTGACCCTGTGATCTGATTTAATTGCCTACTGAGCTCTTCCCTTCTGTCTTTGTGTGTTGGTCTGAATGTTTTTGCAGGCACGGCAGCAGCAGGCGGAGCTCGCGCAGCAGGAATGGCTGCAGATGCAGCAGGCTGCCCAACAGGCACAGATGGCGGCGGCATCTGCCAGCGCTGCCCAGCAGGCTAGTTCCTCTCAGGATGAAGATGATGAGGATGACATTTGATCCCAGGACATTGTTCATTTTGTCTGACTCACTTCCTGGGACAATGTTGAAGCGCTAATCATCAGCAGAGGACACAAGACATGTTTGACTGCTGGAAACCGTCAGTGTGATGTCAGAGATGCATATTGGAACAGACAGCGTCGCAGATAAAGGGGGATTTCTTAGATTTGGAGCTGTGTTATGAGATAACAGTACCTGAAAATAATTTTCATTGAAAGGCTGTTGAAATTGTTTGATTCATCTCATCTTCCCTCTTTTCTCAATAGCTTATGTTTATGTTGAGATGTTATGTGATTTGTACATTTTTTGATGTATTATAAAAACACTGAAGACAGATGTTTTGTAAAGATATGTCCGGGTGAATTTTGGTGATAACGCAGAAGTGTTCACTTCTTCAGGTACTGCCTCAGTGAGCTTCATTTTGTTATCTGTTGTACTAAGTGAATTTTGGTGGTTTAAACTCTAGAAGAATTTCAGATCAACTGATTTCTCCTTTCTTGTGGCTTTGACAGTAATTTTTTTACAGAAAGGATTTCCTTCTACTCCCTTCTTTATGCCCAGCTGAGGATCATTTGAGAGGTTGTGAATATAGGATATTTTTTTGTTAGAGAACTAAATTAACTTTCTTTTTGTTTAGGTTGGTCATGTAGTTTGTTACATTTTTTTTTTTTTTTTTTNTTTTTTTTTTTTTTTTTGCCTCAAACCACCCACAGTATTGCAAAGTAGCTAGACCTTTTAGAAACAATATATTTATCTCAGAACCAAAGACAGAGGACAGACTAACATGCCTGAGGTTTTTTTTTTATAAGATGTAGATGAAGTGTGATGCTGTAAGTATACTGACTCTAAGTCAGTATATGTTAAGGATTACTTACTTTTTACTTTGTAAAATACTTTGATATCAAGGCTGAATTTGTTATTCACCATCCTCGGGTGCAGTATCAAACATTTACATTGTGGTCATGGTAAATTCTCAGTGTCAAGAAAAGTGACCTAGTTGTGATTCACATTCAGACACCTACTTTAAAGGTTGTATTCTTGCAGCAATAAAGGAAACATTTTATAGTTATATAGGTATTTTCTGTTTGTGTTCTTTTGACTCAATCACCAGCATTTCTTTATCATGTCATCATGGGTTATAACAACTGGACAGTACTTATTTTGAAACTTTGTGAAGTGGTGTGAAGTGATGTAAAAGCAGAAGATAATTTAAAGTTGCTTAAAATTTGAACCAGAGTTATCAGTTTGTCTGACTGTAAAACAAACAGGTACAGAACTGTTCTGTAGCTCCGCTTTTGAAGCCAGACTTTTGGTTGCTTGTGTTCCTTTGCCTCTTGTAATTTCTTTCATACTTTATATCATAGGCTATATTTTTTGAAGTCATAATGTATTTTACATTCCTTAGTTAAACCTTTATTGTAGTTTGAATAGTTGGTATCACTAATTGCATGAAAAAGTCTATTACGTAGCTGCTGTTAATTTGTTTAAGGAGCAAAGATGAAACTCTTCCCACAAGAAACAAGCTTAAAGTTTTCAGAATCATTTACTAGCCAAGTATTTGCATGTAAGGAATGTCTTGGTACTTCCTTTTGTTACAAGAACATAACTAAAGAATAAGAATGAAATATGATATAGAAATATATAATAGAATGAAATATGAAAATTTTCTGCAATTTAAAATATATAAAAGCTACAAAGATAAAATATAACCTACAGAATAAAAAGCTTATGTACAAACCTAAAAAATCTAAACATCAGACATGAACAAGGCACTATTGTGCACCAGTGAGTATACTCAAAGTACAATTAGTGACAGTCTCAGTACAAGAACTGGACAGGTAGGTGTTCTGCAGAGGAGAGTGACTGACCACAAAAGGTTACTTTTGGCTCTAACACACCAACTCCTAATTGTATGATGTGTTAATACATTTGCTAAAATATGAAGTTAGAGCCTATGGGAAATCATAATTCATAATCATTACATTAATGTGTGTGTGAAATACTCTCCTTGTTACAGCTTCAGTGAGTTTCTGGATCGTGGATCAGTCTCCTCAAGCACCAAAATGTTGGTTTTTGTCTTGATTTTTATTGTCCTGATAAGTCTTTTCTGTCTGGCATGACTTCCATGACGCTCCCAGCAGCCATGACTCATGAGGTAAGGTTGAACTGACAATCATTACAATGTCTCCAGTTTGGATCTTTTGCTCTTTCATGTCCACTTTTGCTGCTCTTGCATCAGCGGTAAATATTCCTGGCTCCACCTTGTCCAAAATAAGTCGGCCATGTATTGAAGTTGCTTCCATCTGCGCTTGAGGTACATGTCAGATTTGTGAAAGAGGCCTGGTGGTAATATTGTTAGATCTCAAGGAGAATATGATTTGGTGTTAACGCCTCTAGATCATGTGGGTCAGCTGATGTAGTGGTGATGGGCCAACTGTGGAGGATTGTTTCTACTTCACACAATAACAGTGAACAGGCCTTCATCATCATCATCATCATCATCATCATCATCATCAAGCTTGTTGGTGTAACACTGAGAAGAAAACTCTCCTCACCATTCTGATGAGCCTCTCCCAATCTCCACCGTGGTGAGACGCTGCTGGAGTGTTGAAGGTCCATTTTATTCCATCTTTCAGAAGGAAATTTTGTCATCTATGTTGATTCAAACTCGGCATTTCTCAGCTCTTTTTCAGCTCCGACCAGGTTGGTACCTGTCTGAGTTAAGGTGAGGTACCGTAACCTGACCTCTCCTGCAGATAAGCCTCCTTATGGCATGAATGCAAGAGTCTGTATCCAGAGAACATGCCATCTCTCTTTATATATATTGCTGTGCTAGCTATGCAAGTAAAGATTTCTCCATACCTTTTCACAAGATTTCTGCCTCTTTTTGTTTTGATTGGCCCACAATAATCTATGCCAACATTTGTGAAAAGGGGGAGATCAGGCATCAGTCTTTCTGGAGGCAGATCTGCCATCTTTTGTAGTCTTGTTTTACCTCCTGCATCTCCATTATTTGTGTTCTCTCAGATCACAGCTAAGGTGTGGAAATGAGTGCTGCAGTACATTGGTAATGTACTGCAGCATATCTGGCTATCAGTGGCTTCTTGTTTTTGTAATGACCTTTTGTGACTGATTTGAGCAGTTTTACTGTCTTCACCATGCAAACGAAAAAAAAGAAAAAAAAACGTAGAAATAAGGTGAGTTCAAATCAAAGGTTTAAGAAGTTTACTTCTGGCTCTAACATGCTTAATGTGTTGGAAGAAATGCTGCTTCAATCTTACATTTCTTGTTCTAGAGCACATTGTATCACAGCTTTTTGACTTTTTTTTCTTTCTTTTTTTTGCTGTAGAAGCCCACCACATATTAAAGGGGAATATAAAGGAAATACTTGTAACATCATAATATAAACTGCGCTCAGTGATGCTGTGTTATGGTTGAAGCTTTAGTTTGGATGTTCCTTTAACTTGTATATGTTTTCAAGGCATTTTCCCAGTAAGTCTTATTTATTAAATGTTCTCTGAGCATGAAGAGATGTTGCTGATACTGATTTAGCTCATACTCCAGTGTTCTGTAATCATCAGCATCTTCCACATGATGGCAGCATCTTGCTGTAGGTTATCTCTGTACCTCATGCTAACCCTTCATCATTATGGTAAACCACCCATATATACTAAATATGACCATTAACACTACTGTTTTTTATTTTCAGACCTCTTTTCTTGTTCTTCTGTGGTCATGCTTCTGCAGCAATGCAAACATACTAACATATACTTCAGATTCACCTTAATATAGGTTACAGGATTACCTGTATTTTTTTGAGCATTACCTAAATACCTCCACCAAGGAGATCATGTGATCACTGATGTTTGTTAACATGATATCTCAAAAAGTTATCAATGCATTTGGATGAAATGTGAGGGACAGATAATGTCGAGAGGAAAAAGTAATTCAATTTTGAAGGTGATTTGGTATCATATTCTGAATCCAGGATCCAGAAGAAGTTTTTAGCCTATAAAATCAATGCTAATGGGCGGATTTCAAATTTCAGATGAAATGTAGCATGGTGGCTCATGTGCTCTTACTCCATCTATGTGACTTTTGCATTTAAGTTCACTCCCTTTTTGCAATTTTGTCAGATTTTATTTGTGAAGAGCTGTGGTGACAATACAGTACAATAGCTCACTAACAGCTGATTGATTTGTTGAATTGAATGCACATTTAAATTTCCAGCATGTGTACACTTCATACAGGAAATATAATGCATGTGCATTAGGATGACTTGTGATCCTCTTAGGTAAGATGGAAATGGAGAGGGAATGGGGCAGGGCAGCAGATTTATAATGGCAGGAAAGGCCCATATACAAACATGTGATTATAGGCTCATATCTGTGTAAGACAGTCTGAATAAAATAGATTATCATCAGTCTGGTAGGAACATACATTTTATGGCACAAATTATTTAAAAGCTTTCCAGATAAACTGCTACTGTATTTAGTATATGAACATCAGTTTTAATTAAACTGAGGGTGAGTTAAAAAAAAAATGACACAATCAAGATAAAAATGACTGTTAAACGATGAATCTGCAGCCATTGTGTGCAGGCTTGTTGCTAATTGGCAGCTTAGTCTCAGTCTGATCTGCACAGCTTTCAAAAAACACTATATATACATATGCATAGTGTGTGTGTTTCACCATACAAATGATCTTCCCACTAACTGCATTTCTAACACCCATAGTTCAACAGTGGGAAACACACTACACACATTGCACCGCCATGTGAGTGTCAAGGCTGAATGGAAGTTTTGGATAGGAATAACTTGAGCCTTAGAATGCTGGGGTGTGTGTTTATGAATGTGCTGTATGTGTAGGAAGTGATTTATACATTTACTGCATTGTTTTCCCACCCCAGGGAGATCTGAGGCCTCTGCAGGCATGTCCTCCATCCTGTTTCTTAAGCATCTGCACATATATGGGCATCTTCCTTCTGCTCGGGCTTGGTTGCACTGCATCCGTTTCCTGAACACCCCCATCTAAACTCTCCCACCCGTTCCCCCCAACACACACATGCACACTCACACACTCCTACTCATACTGGTTAGCTATATGCAGGATTGGCTCTTCCCAGTACAGGAAGTAATGTGGTTAATTCTCATTTGATCGCCGGTTCTGATGTCTTGCATTCATGAGCAGCAGCCACTTTGATTTCTTTCTGTTTTTAGTTGGTGCAGCTTATTGCTGAAACTTTATATTAAGCATGATAAAAATGTCTCATGTCTGCACTTGAGGTTATGTGTCTTTCTTGTGCCACATACATGTTATGATCCCCTTTTTCATGGAAACAAGTCAGATTGCTCGGGAAGAAGGACTGAATGCATTCCCGCCAAGCCTCAGATTTGTTGATCTCATTTCCTCCAGGTGCTCTGGTTTCCTCCCACCTCCAAAAACATGCAGGTTAGGTGAATTGGAAACTCTAAATTGACCGGAGGTGTGAATGAGTTTGTCTGTCTGTGTGTGTGTGTCAGCTCTGTGATTGGCTGGCAACCTGCCCAGGTCAAGTCAAGTCAAGTAAAATTTATTTGTATAGCCAAGTATCACATCAACGCCTCAAAGGGCTTTACAGACCTGCACATTAGCAGCTCCCGATCCAGCCCAAGCTCTCTAAGGAGACGAGGAAAAACTAAAAGCCTTATTATATAAGCAAAATGGAAGAAACCTCGGGAGAGGCTATTCAAAGAAAGATTCCCTCTCCTCAAAGGTGAGAGGCAGGTGTACCCTGCTGGGATAGGACACAGCCCCCCCGTGCCTGAGTAGGATAAGCGGGTATGGAAGATGGATGTGAAAAGTTCATGGTGATCAGCAGCTTTTTCCTTTTCTCGTGGAATTCATGATTCTTCATGTTGTCAAATCAGTCTCTGCTTTTAAATCACAGCTTAACACCCATTTTTACAGACTTGCCTTTATGTGATGTCATTTTTAATGTTTGCTGTATTGTCTTTATGCCTTACTTTTTGTTTTGTGTTTGATCTGTTTTATTGATTCTTTTATTAGTTGTCAAAGCACTTTGTAAACTCTGTTTTTAAAGGTGCTATATAAATAAAGATTATTATTATTATTATTAAAAATAATTTTACAGTTTTGGAGACTTACACTCTTATTATTAACCTCTGATTACAGCCCAGGATCAGTACAACCTAGGTGGTTTCCAAGTTCTGTGTATGTAGATGATCATTGCTCTGTGCTGCACAGCTGTATACAGTAGATCTGTGTCATCATTTTATTTATTTATTTATTCTTGTCATCTTTGAAGTCATGCAAGCAGCCTCATCAGATTTATGCCACAGGCCACAGAAAGTATCAGTACTATACTGAAACTCCTGTTCATCCATGCCTCCTTCAGCCACGTCTGCTGTATGACTGCTTTGCTGTTGACCTGGAAGAACCATGTGACCTGTGCATTAGATTAATATAAAAAATGCAATCTGCTTGGAAACGCAGCAAAAAATTTCCAATATGATGCTTTAAATAAATAAATAAATAAAATAAAATAAACAGAATTTCTGTCCTAGCCAAACCGTACCCGCACCATGCTGTTGGTGCATGAATTATTACTGCAGTTAGTTGGGTTATTATGCGAGCCCCCCCACCTTCCACCCACCCCATATTATCAACCCACTCAGCAACTAGGTCACCGCAGATCCTGTTTCCATGAGCAGGATTTTCACACAGATGCCTGCCAGGCTCTGACTTTGCCTCTGTCTTTAAGGGGAAATGCGAGAACAGCTGTATTATTTATGTTTTGCTGTTTTATATTGCTGATTTGTCATTCCACATCCTCCTGTTTAAAATGCATTTGAGGGGAAAGTGTTTTTGCATAGCAAGAGTATGTTGAATTGTCAGTGTCTGGACTTGATAATAAACAGTAGAACGGCTTGCTCTGTCTATGCACGTGCTGCTGTGTTGAGATGATCCTGTGCCACGTGTCTGGGAGCAAGTATTATGACCACCCTGATCTTTGGCATGAACGTCGTCCAGAGAATGCCGGCTTCCAGTTAACAAACACAAGGTCTGACTGTTGGGAAAGGAAGACCAGGAAGCAGTTAAGATGCCACTCTGCCGAGAAAAATCTTACCAGCCGCTGGTTACATGCCTGGAATTCTTCCTGCAAGCTGCTTTTTTTTTTTTTTTTTTTTNTTTTTTTTTTTTTTTTTCAAGTCAGGCTAAAACATTTTCCCCCACAGCAGACAGACAGTTGCAACAAAAATACTTTCCAGTCCTCGTGACTGGAATTGGTAATTTGTAGCATTGTAAAAATGTGACTTTCACTGATGTTCATTTAGAGTGAAACAGGATGCTGCTCTGTGCTGCAAATGAGCTCAAACCGCTGCAACGTACTTTCCTCTGACTTTCCCTCTCAGTGCTTTGAATGAATGAACCATTATAATGTCTTAAATATGCCTGAAGAGCTCAATCATCATTAAAGCACAGCCTGAATATCATATGTTGTCTGTTAGTGTTAGTGCTAAGCAGGGTCAGTCAGACCTTTGGTTTTAGAAGAAGAGTTGCTCATTAATTTCACTTTAATTATGTTTCCTGTCCTGTTTAGTAGCAGATATGTCCAGATCTCCCTGACATGCTCATATCGACACTAAATTTCTCTTTCAAGTAAATGATTTACTGCAGACATGACTGCCTTCAAGAGTGCTGTTTCATTTTTATTGCCAAAGCACGCTCTGACATTGTTATGAAGAAAATGAGCTCTTGAGTGTTCATGAAGGCAGCATGTTCAGTTCTTCACACTTGAGGAGAGCGAAACACAGACCAGTTGACGTTAGAGTAAGTTGTGATCAAAATCCTGTGACTGGATTTCATGCACTTTGGAAGCTGGTATGCATAGCTTCCTACATTCCATCTTTACAAATGTCCAGAACAAACTTTCCAGTTTGCTCTGGACTATTTTAACTGCTTTAAAATCTGCAGCTATGTATATGTATTTTGTGAATGAGTGACTGCGCTCTAGAGGACATTCGCTCTCGTCTCCTGCACCACAGGGAATCAGACAATGTAAAGTTGTGTAATCAGTCACCATGCACAAAGATCCATCCTTAAATAGGAAAGTGTGTTTTATTGAAGTTTGACGAGGTCTCCTCTGTTTGCTCTGTGACAGGATGAAAAGTATTTGCCTCCCAGCTTGAAAAATTAATTTTGTTTGCTACAGTTAATATAGATTCCAAAAAATGAAAGACAAATCATTTGGCATTTCATCCATGTCATATTAACTGCAATAGTAGAGCTGAATGTGATTAAAACTGAGTTATATTAATATAGCATAGACAGTCCACTGACCACATTCTGACATTTCTAGCAACATTCAGGACACCTGAGCCACAGCTCCTATCAATAAAAGAATAGAATTCATTTTCCAAGCATCATTCTGAAAGAGAAGCAAAAGCATGCCAAACCTTCCTACATGCTCACTCTGAAGAGTTTTGACTCTTGTGCATGCAGCAGAGGTTTGGGATTCTTTCCTGTTAATAAAACTTGTTTCAGTGAGCAAGCCGACTCTGTGGTTGTAACATGTCGGGCCAAAGGGCAGATTACTAACGCATCAGGACTGCAGGGTCACAATCCGATGCCTTCCACACAGCGAGATGTCATAGAAACAACAGCAAAAGTATCCTTAAAAGGAAGCTTGGAAGGTGCCCACCACCCGTTTGCAGTCTCTCAGAGTCCTGTGCTGTCTCCTCTGCCTCCCCCGTGTCTGCTCATTATGTACCATGTAATGCTCACTCAGCTCTGGGGTGCTCCAAGGTTCACAGAAAGGNGGGGGGGGGGGGGGGGGGGGTGAGAGAATCATTCCTGTTAGTGAGGTCAGAGACAGTTTGTTTTCCTTAGCCCTCCCTTTTCTGTCTCTGTCCTTTGTTTGTCAGGATAAGCAGTCAGGTGGCAGGCAGTAAAGAGGCCTTCCTATCACCCTTTCACCACCGTCCCTCACTACCAGGCATCTTATGATTACATCAGACTCCTTAACTCTTAACTATTGAAAGGGCAAGCTAGGATTTGTTTTCTAACTATTCAGTCTCTTTTTACATCAGCCAGTGTTTGATGCCACAGTTTACAGCTTTTTAGAAGCATGGGAAAACTATACTGCAGAAAATCTTGCAATACAGCCATCAGAGGTTTATCCTGCAGTATTTGGGTTAAGCTATAGACTACATGTACAATTACGTTGCACTGCATTTGGCAAAAATTAAACTTATATGACATGGTGCTTTTAAATGTTTCCCTCATATTTTGCTTTCTTGGGATAGGATCTATAAAAGAATATGAAGGAACCAAGCAAATGATGCGTGTGTGGGTGTGGATACAGTATATGTCTGGAGAAGTGTGGAAAAGGTGATGCTCACTGTCAGGAACGGCTTGTTGAACTCCAGGGAACGGCGAGCTTTGTATGAAATGGTCAGGCTGGGCTGAATCGTTGCTGATATTTATCCTTTAGCAATAAATATTCAAAAATCAGGCTGGAATCTCGCATTGACATCATTCTTCTCCTTGTCCTCATATCACACCGTTTGCATTTTGCAGTACTTTTTGAAGATTAACCAGAAATAAGTATAATGTGTTGTGGGTAGAATTGGAGAAATAAAAGATAAAAATTGATATATTATATGGATGTGCTGTTCCCAACAGTCACACACACCCTAAAGCCTTTCTGCAGCCTATTTTACATTCTTTCATAATTAGAACTGAACATCACTTCATAATGTGGTAGCAGTAATTGCTGTGAATGACAGAGGTGCATTGGTTAGAGGGTACATGCTGGCTTACTGTAACAATGAGAGCTGGGACTTGGTTTTTTGGTGAGAAAAGCAGGCTGACGGTAGTGTGAGAGTGAGAGGCTGTGGGTTTACTGAATTCCTATCCAGTGAGCTGAGCCTTGGTTTCTGTCTAGACAAAGCTCAGTTGTCGGGGAGACCCATGCAGATCCAGGACCGCCTCAGGCTCCAGGAAATACTGGTGGGAAAGACTTTTCTTCTTTCTGCTAACTTTTCTCTCCTTGTGGATTTCAACAAATGCAATCAACTGTTGGAAGCACTTTTAGTGGTGGGAGTTTTTTCCTCCCATGTAGGGTGGAGATGGCTCAGTGCGTGTCACAGCAGTGATATCAGTGTGTAAAGAGCTCACTTCTTCCATATCTCACACTCAAAGGGAAATAGTTTCCTGGCCAACCTTGCACACAGCATTCATATCATGCACAAACACACAGATTACACACATGCACAGATTCCCTGCCTCACATGTGTCAGGCTTGCAGCTTTTTAGAACACTAAGACAAAATGGTGAGAAAAGCAAAGAAACAGCCCAATCTGAACTTGTGGAGCCACTTAGTATGACTCTATTGTCTTTGACTAGACTGAGCAGCAGATAAGCAAAGACTGGCAGCATGACGGCTCCAGCTCTTTAGCTGTTACACTCCGCCACATCCTGACGACTCCTTCTTGGCACATAGTTCCAAACAGCCAAGGCAGCTTCTTGTCTTTCTAGGATTTGCTGTGACTTTAGAGTTATTAAAATCTATGTTGAGATAAAAGATCCCAACACCTCACTTTCCTGCAAAGCAAATATCTGTGACTAGTTAGCTACCATTGAAAAAAACTGTTAAAAGTTCAGGTAAGAGCTGCTTTGAAAGCTTTCTTCAATCACATTTGTTTAAAGGGAACGTTCTGCATGCAACAGGTTTGCGTGACAGCCACCATCCCCATTCATCTGCAGCAGTTATGTATTAAAAGAAGCAGCTGGTGGCACATTTCATTGCATCTGGCTATCCAGATTTAGCTCCAGGCATGCTGGAGCATTTGCTTTGTTTCTTTCCCCCTCAAAGTCTTTTCACTAATGTCTCTCTGAAAGCCAAATGCAAAGGTTTTGGAAAACCATAAGTGGAAGAACAAAAGGGCAGTGCGTGCATGATTGTGCATGACTGTGTGTAGTAGAAGAGAGCAGCACAGTTAAAGCTTTTTAGCTGCTTGTCTTCCATTGAGATTGTAGCATGAAAGGAAAGTAGCCTAAAGTTCAAAGCAGCAATCCGTGCACGTTCCACAGGGTGTGCATGAGAGAGCCTGGAGATGAACGCATTTCTCAGCCAATCAGATGCATATTACTCAAAGCTTTGAACTTTTAATGACTGCAACTACTGGCAGCCTGTGTCTGGACACACACACATGCACACTCAAAGGAACCTGTTTTGCTGCACTTGGGGCCCTTATGGGAAGAAAAGGACTGGATGACAGGAAGGGGTTAGAGAATGTGTTGTCCTGTTGCTGACCTCACCTTGCAGAGGTGTTTCGCAGCCCTGCAGAGCAGAAGGAAAAGGTGTGCAGCCTGTGTGGATCCCAGAGAGAAACCTGCGGTGTCTGACTCAGTGGCTTTCAATCCTTGTCTCCTGTTGTAGCCGGCAGTCTAAACACACCTTCTGTATTTCTTTTCATGTCGGCTCACTTCACACAGTAGATCATCAAAGCTGTTTGAACAGCACCCATGAAGCCGTTACAAATCTGTCACCCTCATGGTCCATAACTGATGATGTTCCCTCACACGTCGCAAGAATTAATCACACAGTTGTCTCATGCAGTTTGTCTGAAAGTGTTGAGACGCTGCATGTTGTGTGTTTGTTTGTCTTTGGGAGGTTTGAGAAAGAGTCTGTCTCTTTCCTGTGTATGCATGACTGGACAGTCTGGCTCCTAGATAGCATCAGCCTGTCTGAGATCAGTGTTCATAAGCCTGCAGGACTTAAGCTCTAGACTCCTGCTCTGGTACCTCTGTTCTACACTGCAGCCTAATAAGCTGACAGCATGTGTGCATTGTCACCATGCCTCACAAGTATGTCTGAACCAGAGAGCTTATAGAGTCATAACAGATCTCGGCCCAGGAGTGGGTTGTGGTGACAAGCAGTGCTATTGCCAGGCAGATAATGGCGATTCTATGAGTGCAACACTTTTGGAAATAGTCAGCTGATGCTACATTTCCCTGCCTTCTCTTTGTCAGTCTGTAATTTATGAACAAAAGTTGACTTGGTTAAGTTTTGTTTGTTATTATTACTGCTCTGCAGGAAACATTTAATATATTTCTGAGGCAGTAGTAGATGTCATTGTTCCTAAAATATAGGCGCTCTTTTTAAATAAAAGCAAAATGGACTGTGTAAAAAAGGCCTTTATTGTTTATCTTGATCTTTCATTCAAAATATTAACAAAAACATAACCTTTAATTAAAGTAAAATAATTGAAAGGAAAAAGAAATTCTTACCATGAAACAAATATTTTTCTCAATCTTCTTGGTGGCGTCTGATCCTAGTTCTGGAGACTTTTTGACCTCAAGACCCAACAACTAACTCAACAAATTCTCCTGCTGTGATGCTTGGAGATTCTTTGGTCTCTCAAACCATCCTTGTTCACGGAGTCACATCCTCTTTCAAGCCCATAGGAAAAAAAAACATTTGTTTCATGGTAGGAATTTCTTTCTTTTTTTTCAGTGATTTTCCTTTAATTATATTTTTGTTAATATTTTGAATGAAAGCTCAAGAAGACGAAGATAAAGATATTTTTTTCAGAGCCCACTTTGGTTTTATTTTTTATTTATTTGCTCACAATTGTGTAGGGACTGTAGTGATGAGGATGGGGGAATCAGATTTCCATGTCATTTTGGAGCCATACACAAAGCAGTTCCTGTAAATGTGATGAGAATCGGTTAAATATGTGCTAATACTTTACTAATAAAGGTGAGTCAGACCTCTCTAGGTGTCACAGAACAGTTTCCAAGTTTATACAGAGAAATACAATGCAGCATTAATTGGAATACCAGGAGTCATCAGGATGCATTTGGATCCCCATCACAATGTTTTTAATATAAGCAAAATCAGAAATATGACTTTGTATGTATAATCAAAATAATATTTTCAGTGGTATCAATGGATTATTAATATGAAAGTAGTTCTGTTTTGGCGTCATTTTGCATGGGGATACACCTGCAGAGATGTAGCTGCTGGTGGAAGAAGACCAGTCACTGTGTGAAGTAACTCCTTCTTTCCCTTTGTTCTCTCCTGTCTGGCCGTGCTGCAGTTATTCAGCTGAGCATTAAAATCTACTAGAGACAAGAAATGCATGATACACTGCTAAGTCCTCTAGAACAATTAGTGAATAACAAACACTGGAGCAGATGCTGTTGTGCAAATGTGCAGACAAGTACAACAGTACACACTGTAATAGTGATGCAGTTCTGCACTTTTGGCATGCTACAGGAAAAAAAAAAGCTTCTGTTTCCTTTGTTGTGTGCGTTGCTTCTACTTTTAAAGCTGCTGCATATTTGGTCTGAAACACTGTTAAAGGCTAAAAATAGTGAAACAGTTAAAGGCTGTTTCACTGATTTACATTCAGGGTTGAAACTGGATTAATCATGTTTATGTATGCTTATAGATGCTTATGTTTGCTTATTCTTATGTTTATAGATGCTTATAGATGCTTATGTATGCTTGTAGATGCTTGTGTATGCTTATAGATGTTTATGTATGCTTATAGATGCTTTTGTTTGCTTATAGGTGCTTAAGTACACTTATAGATGCTTATGTATGCTTATAGATGCTTTTGTTTGCTTATAGATACTTGAGTTTGCTTATAGATGCTTGTGTCTACTGTAGAAACTCTACTGTACTAAATGCATGATAAACTGCTAAGTCCTCCAGAACAATTAATGAATAACAAAAAACCAGAGAAGATGCTGTCGTGAAAATGTGCAGAAAAGTACAACAGTACACATTATAATACTGATGCAGTTCTGCAGTTTTGGCACAATAAAAAAAAGTTTCTGCTTCCTTTGTTACAGGCTTGTGTGTGTTGGTTCTATTTTTAAAGCTGCTGCAGCATATTTAATCATTTATACTTTAGAGGGTAACTGATGGTGGTACATCTTCCTGTGGAGGAAGCGGAAGGGAGTGGGTGGGAGGATTAGAGAGAAATGCAGGGAGTTGTGTCCTTTCTGTAGTTGTCCATGTTTCATCTCCCTTCTGTTTCACCCCCCCCNCCCCCCCGCCTCCAGTGTGAACATTTTCCTCACTGCATGCCTGTTTTTGTCAGTCCCACTCTCTGGTGTTTGATATTTTCAAAGGTTGTGAAACACCGAAGAGTTATGATGCTTTAGTTTTAGATCAAAATTTCTCTCTGAACTATGCTGCACCGTTAAGAGTTTAATGACAGAAAATTGCAGCTAGTTTCTCCTTAAAGCAGTTACAGCATCATGCCAAAACCTGCATCACTGCCAAGAACTGCATCCCCACTCTCAGACAAGACAATATTCATTCCTTTGAATAACTTTTATCAAAGAGTGATTTAGGCACTCCTTAGAGGCAATAACAATCATATCTACTGGAGTCCAAAAGTCTGAGACCGCTGTGAAAACGCTTCTATTTTGCATTCTTTTCAAATTTAATACAAGATTTTTCATTACAAATGATAATACCATCTTAACAATTTGAGTGAAAAGTTGAGTCTTTGAAATATGTAGATGAATGTCAGAATATCTTAGTATTTGGTATGCCCCCCTTTTGCTTTAATGACAGCATCACTCCAGCNGAATGTCAGAATATCTTAGTATTTGGTATGCCCCCCTTTTGCTTTAATGACAGCATCACTCCAGCTAAAATGGACTCCACACATAAAAATGAGCCAAGTTATCCAGCATGATGTGATGATGTTCCAAAGAGCTTCTAGTGATGTCAGACTTTCTGATTATTTCCACATTTACATGGAAAACATCACAGATTTTCTATGTGGTCTCAGACTTTTGGACACACTATGTCTATTTGGCAGTGATGATGCAGTACTCCACTCTTACTTCTATATTATCTATGCCAAAAAAATGCATCCCCTCCTTTCTCAGGCCTGAGGAGGGTAACATGCACCAAACTCACCCTGTCACATCAAACAGCCCCAAATGTGAGTGTTAACTTAATTTAATTCCTTCGTCTTCAGGAAATGATTTACAGCAATTCTCTGCAGGGATGCAGATTTCGTCACAACAGTGATGTAATGATGCAGTAATTGCAGCACGGTGAATCCTGGAAAGGGGAATTGTGAAACAACAGTCATTTAGGTGATTGGGTCACAGCTTTTACGTACAGTGAGTCGATTCCAGATTATATCAACTGTCACTTTTGGGAAGTTGCACAGCTATGAACACCAATGCAGTAACTTCTCAATAACCTCACTTGAGCTGAACTATTACTGCGTAAGCCTCTTTGCATGTTCTCTAATCGAAGACGCTGTAGCAGCAATGCAGCGGCATGATGTTTGCTTCTTTAGCAACGTGTTTGTATCAGGAAGCATGTGAAAAGGTGGATTACACCGTGGCTTTTTTGAGGACTAAAAACATTTCATGTGTACAAAAACACCAAGCACAGTAATTAATATAATGTGTAAATATATTTGTTCTCACATAGGTTTGTACTAAACTGTCTGAAGTTTGTGGAGTCATCAGACAGTCAGCATCAAGAGGATAAAATTATGTCATAATCATGTTGCATGTGTGTCAAGATACATCAATGCATGATCTGACCTCTTTGCAGGTGTCTAAGGCTTCATGAGATCGACTGTGCTGCTGCTTTTTTTTTTTTTTTTTTTTTTTTGGAAAGGTCATAGTTCACTTGCTCTTTGCCTTCATGTTTCATATTGGGAAAGAACTTCCCGATATGAAAACATCCATGGGTCATAGAATTTGAAGATGCAGAATTTCGTATGCCATTCTAAACAGGCAAAATCATAAAGATTAAGAATGCATCTGCACTCATTCTTATTTATGTTGTCTACTGTCTATTGTCTTTGTTTTTTACTGCATGTACATAGTTTATTGGACACAGATGTCTTCTCAGAGCATTACTCTGTCTAGGATATGACACCACTGATTTCATGATGTGGTCACAAAAAACGGAATTGAACCATGATATTCAAAAAGAGGGAATGCTTTGTCCACAATTTTAAGAATAAAATGTTTGAAGGGGGAGTTTGACTTTCCTCCACTTCCAGCTATCAGACAACTTATGATCCTCTTGGTATTCATTTGTACTTTGACGATAATAAGACTTACTGACAGAGGTGCTTTTTGGTTCAGAATTACAAAATGACTTAATTTGCAGTTACTTGTAGTTATTCAGGCTTAACTGTGTCTGTTGAAGTTGTCACCAAACTGTCACATCTTTTTTTGGAATTATAAAAAGTCATATTCAGGCAGGTGTGTTTGCGTGTCTAGTCTCAGATCCGGAGCGTGCAAACATTCTTGTTTGCTCTAATTTTTTCGTGATGTGTTTATGTGCCTCCAGGCCAAGTGAACCCGTTACGTAATAATCCCTGCCTTTCCCAGGAGCCTTTCTCTCCTTTTTCATCAACACAGGTGTGATGTTACATCAAGAATCAGGTCAGGCCACATTTGCTGGCCTACATTGATGTAACATCGCTCAGGTCTGATGATGGATAGCACTGGCTTTGTAGTGACACCATTTGTGGTGATTGTGTTACCTGTTATAACACAGAGAGAAGCTCCAGGATAATCCACAATCTGAGACAGGAGCAGAGCAGATGTTAAATTATGTCACCCATTTCCTTCAGCTCCTCCTCCTTGTGCGACAGGAAGCCTTTGGTGCCTCTATCTTTACCTAATGACTGAACTGATGCCTTTCTGCTAAATAATAATAATAATATTTTTTATTCTCATAAGACCCCGCTTGGGGTAAGTGAGAAGACCAACACATACAGAATTAATGTGGCAGAGTACACAAAAAAGAAACAACCAAGAATACATATCTTCACCTCTTCACATAATACAGGCAATAAGAAAATAAATATTACATGTGTCTAAATGTCACTATAATTTCTTTACAAAATTTTGCTAAATTATGCTGAATTAGGATATCTTTAGAATTACATAACTTATTCATCTTATATACATTTGGTCTCACCCTAGTATATACAGGCAGGTATTTAACTCTTTTCAAATTAAAGTAAGTACATTCAAACAAATAATGAAATTCATCACCCAATTTCCCCAAATTAAAAAGTGTACATAAATGACTGGCATATTCAATGCCATAGAATCTTCCTGTAATCACTGATATTCCACTGGCACCACATCTGAACATCGCTAAGTAACACCACAAATCATCATTTAAACTGCACAGATAGTTTTCCACTTGGAGTGTGTGTTTAAATATTCTGTAATTTATACAGACTGTTGTTAAATATTTCAGCATTCCAGCTTTGCCTCAATATGTCAGATATTCTCATCTCAACTGCTACTTTAATATACTTGTCATTTACCACACCCGTACATTCTCACAAATAAGAAAACCCTGTATCATCAAATATTTGCTTTAACTTCTCGATCCACCGTGGTTTAAACCCTCCCTTATCATATAGGGTTTTCAGTAACATAAACAAAAGGATATACAATAAATGTGCTTTCATCTTGTCCTAAAGGGAAAAATTAAATCTACAAATGCAAATCTGAAAATGTAGAAAACCCTCAAGGTGCTTATACGAGGCAAATTCTCCAAAATATTCATGCCACTATTTTGTAGTACAATTAGGAAAAGAAAATAAGAAAAAAAATAAAAATAAATAAAATAATAAAAGAAAATCTGAAATCTTTTAGAATAACTCTGGCAAAATATCAGACTCAGAAGGCAATATACATGTACATGAAAAAAAGAAATTAGAGTGAAAATCTGTAAGATAATATTGTTGAGAAAGAAACAATCCTCTTACAGCTTTCTTGAACTGAAGAGGAACCAAATTAATGAGATCAGAAGGCAAGACATTCTATAAGATGTAGCTGAGCTGTCTGACAAGCAGGAGGCTTGAGTTTACAATGAGTACAAGTAGAATAATTGTGAAATTGATAGAGGAATAGAGTTCTTGAAAATATGGGGGAAGCATTCTATTTAATGACCCATAAACAAATAAACAGATCTGAAGATGATTAATTTGATAAACAGTGAGGATGCCGGACTGATGAAACAGCATTTGAGATGGAAGATTTCTATTTACACAGTTTATAATACTCATTGTTCATTTTTGAAGCTGAAATATAGAGCCCAGTTTTGTAGGATAAGTACTCGCCCAGACCATATTACAATAATAAACTTGTGGATAGATAATAGCATAGTATAAAAGAGCGTGTTAAATGTGGGTCGAATTCTTCCCAGTATTCCAACACTTCTAGCCATTTTAGATGCAACTGAATTTATTTGCTTTTTCCAGGATAAAGTTTCATCACGGTGTACACCTAAAAATCTTATAGACTGTGCTTTAGTAATGATAAAGTTGTTAATTTCAATATTTAAGGTCATACTTCCCAGACCTATTACCAAAACAGACAAAGCCTGTTTTTCTGATATTAAGGATAATTTGTTATAATTGAGCCAGTCACCTATCTTAGTAAGTTCTTCATTTAATATCTTAACTATAACATTTCATTCTTTGTGTGAGTAAAACACAACTGTATCATCAGCAAATAAAACATTGGACAATTTACTAGAGACATTACAGAAATCATTCATATAAATCAAAAATAGTAATGGCCCTAGAACAGACCCTTGTGGTACATGGTGCATTTTGTCCACATGTAACTGGACAAAAGGAAGAATTTGAACCATTGTAGGACACAAATTGTTTCCTATCACTAAGGTAGCTGGAGAACAATTAGTTTGGAGTCCAAGATATGAAAGCTTCTGAAGAAGAATGGAATAACTAACTTTGTCAAACACTTTAGATAAATCTAAAAATATTCCGATAGTACATTCCTTCCTGTCTCGAGCTTTGTAGATCTCATTTATTACATAAGAAACAACCATAGAGGTAGAATGTTTTTTTCCCGGAGTTCACAGGAGTGAAATCTGCAGATCTGGGCCTCTGTGCACATAACAAACTGTGAACATTTGCAAAAACAAGGCCAATGAAATAGACTCTACATTCCACTCCAAGCTTGCGTTTTGACCCAGTTCTCCCTCCTGTCTGCTATCGACTGCTAGCACCTGATAGCAATATCAGAGAAGCTTGTTGTCCTCTATTAGCTGCACACTGATATGACTGCAGCTCCTCTGCTCTTCCGTTACGGCTGGTAATTAGAGGGGTTGCTGTTGTTAGCGGGTCAGTGGTCAGGGGAGTGCCTCTTTTCATGGGCCTATTTTTAGCCAAGTACTGTACAGCTCCAGCAATAGAAACCTGAATAGTCCTGACTCATGCATTCATTGTCTCACAAGCCTTTGTCCCTCTCCATCTGTGCAAACACCAACAACTTCTGGTTTTCTCTAAAAGCACTCTCTGAAATTAGTTCTTAACGTGGATTCTTTTCTCTATTTTTAGCCCTGTCACTTCTAAATTTAGCCCTGATCACGTCACTACAGAAGGCCGTGAAGAATGAGTCGTCACAATGTGTCTCAACAATACTAGGAATTCTCCTCCCTTCAAATCTAGTTTTCGTGCAGTTTCCATGCAGAAAACTAAAGCCTGAAACAGATTAAGCTGTATGAAGTGTAAACTGAATGTTATGGTGTATAATTTAATATATTTAACTCAAAGCTTAGGTCAAATGGTGATATACTGCAATCATTACTGAGATATTAATATTAGACCATACAAAACATGATGCTGCAGATACCTCTTGTGCACGTGGTTTGTTTTGAGTCGATGCTATGAGCTACCTGAGAAAACAAAGAGCAGCACGTGTTCTTGGTGTGGATATGAGAGGAATGTGTTGCTGTTCAGGACACTTCCCACAACCGCAGTAAACACATCCTACCTGGAAATCATAAAGGCACACACACGGAGAACTATTTACTGTTTTATTGCAATCACCTTATCAACAAGGCAGAATTCAATGAACTAAACACAATAAATATTAATTTAATTAATGATAACACATAAAAAAAAATAACAGTTAGTGGACACATTGCTACATTACATTGCCCTTTATATTAATAACTAGTGATAACTTTCTTTTTAATGATCAAAGTGACAAGTCTTAAATTACTAAATACCAATAATAAATAGTGAAAAGTCTGGATTTGGTCAACATTTTTATAAGGAATTCTTCAAGCTGAAAACGTGCTGACTGGTTCCAGCATGGTGAGTCCTTAGAGTCTCTCACTCTGCTTTCACAGTCCTCTGCTTGTGCTCTGCAACACGTGTGCCTGTCCCGTCACATGATTCTGTTTCCTGTAAAAGCTTCTTTCTCAGCAGAACGGCGCAGTCATACTTTGGAAATCCTGGAACTCAAGACTGCTGAGTCACGCTTCACTGGCCTGCAAGTCCACCCTGACCTGGCAGATTTGTTGGAACATTTTGCTTCCTTGTGTTCTATTTCTGCCCCTCCCAGTCACGCTGATTTTTCTTCAGGGCCCACTCCACGTTACCACAGGCCAAGTACAGTTATGTTCCCAATGCAGACAACACATTCACAGTCCAAGCAGATTCAACGATCCGGCAGGTTAATGACAGGCACCCACTGATCCAAACACCGACTGTCTCTGCAGAATCTGTTCACTTTATTCAGAGCAGGATCTTTCCACAGCGTCGGCTGAGGGTTCTGGAGAAGAAGAAGTCAACATACAGTTACTATGAGCTGATTTATGAAACGTGCATACACAAACTAAACACTCATACTGCAAAACCACACTTCACTGCAAGTTTTGGAAATTGGAATGCAGCGCACAGGTTGAAAATTTACTTGTGGTGGGGGGCAGGCATCCAAGCCCCCCCCCCCAAAAATAAATAAATAAATAAATAATAAAATAAATAAATAAATAAATAAAAGGATAACAGTGCAATACAAGTTTCCAACAAAAGTTTAACATGGCTATTTGGCTTTAAAAGTGCAAAGAAAAAGCAAAAAAACCCACTCAGGTCTAGTTGAAAATGGCTGCTACTAGGCTGTATACTACTGGTTGCTAGGCAACCACAATAACACAACGATTGTGCAGGGTTTTAAAGGAAAACTAAAGAAACTAATTAACTATAACACAGCAGAGGGAAACTTTGGAGGTTATATATATTTTCAAATCTGAAATAATGAGCTGGCTGGAATAAAAGCCTGGCTCTCTCTGGTGGTTTAGTTAAAAAAAAAAAAAAAAAAAAAAAAAAAAAAANAAAAAAGGACCCACCACTATTTACACCATTTACACTTTGCTCATAAGGAAGGAGATAGATGCCAGTCTATGGGAATTTTGCTGTTAAATGGATTAACAGTGGCAAAACCTAACCATGGGATCTTTTTAAGATAGTTTTATGTTCAAAACGACAGTAAGATCACAAATTTATTCCATGTTTTAGCATGTTTTGGTCAGCAGGTTGACTACATCATTAAATGTGTATTTTTGTGAAGGCTGGGTCGTCCCTCGAAACCTGGGCGGGCCGCTCAAGTAAAGCCTTTGTATGGGAAACACTGGGAGTGAATGCAAAGAAAGCTCTAAAAGCTGACACAGCCTGAGTGAAAGCAAAACCAAATCAAGAGCTTTGGTTCAGTCTCATGCAGCAGTGTTACAGCAAACACACATTAGCAACAACACTTACAGTCACTAGGACACAGTGTAAGTCCATAGGCTCCCCTTCAGGTTTCACTCCACCGAGGATCTCCGCCAGACGCCTCATGTTGCTCACCCTCAGGATGTTGATGTCATTCTCACAGCAGAATGCCTGGATTAAGGTGAAGTGGATCTGGAGAGCCACATCCTCTTCATCATCCGTGGTCAGCAGACACAAGACTACACTGTCAGGATCCCTGGCAGCAAAAAGAACGTTGGAAAAGTAAAGAAAGTGAGATTAATCATGTGTGAAGTATGAATACATGCAACACAGAGAGATGACAGACATCTGTTATTCAGCTTACGCGTTCAGAGACTTTGCTGCCTCATAAACTCCGACAGTGATGCAACCGTGAGGCAAAGCGGAGCTCAGCACTTCCTCTAAGGCTTTCGCCACTGATTCCATCCTGAGACAGAAAAGTGTTATTTCAACGAGCAGAACACACCAGCAGCAAGATAACGAGCTGGTTCACGTCTGTAGTCCATTATTACCTATATTTAAGGAAAGGTGCATGTGCCAAATTAGCTGGAAGAACATTTGTAATTATTATTCTGATTTTGTTTTTTACTGAAATAATGAAAACCGTCAGCTGTTATTTTATGACTTAGCTAATTAAAACAGCTAACTTACAAATCATTTATTAAGAAAAACTTTATGCACATGCTAAATACAATACATTTTAATATTTCAAATCGTCCTTACCACCTATAGTCGAAACGTTAAACAAGTCGAAAAATGCAAGTTCACAGCATAAGAAAAAAAAATAATAATAAAAAATAAAAAAAAATAAAATAAACTTTAAGAACAAACTGCACAGTTTACCTTTCTGAAGAATTCTCTCCGTTAATTTCCTCAAAAGTCATATTGCACATCCAAACGGCTGGTTGTCCTTAAATATCCAGAGTGAAATCCGTCTCCTGTCCTCATGCAGAGATGCTCACTTTCTGCCGGTTTGTTCTGTAGCTGCACAGGAAAAATCTCCAATGATCAACGCTCATTTGCATAAGCCACGCCCAGTGCTCACGTGAGCTTAAACACGTGATGTATCTGCTCGTTGTTGTTAATGTAGCGACACCGTGTGGCAACAATGCGCATTTAATCATCCATATATATGTATATATATGCCAGATACATATGCAAGTATATATGCAAGATGTTATTTTTTTCATGAAATATCAAGCAGAGTTTATTTGAGTAGAATCAAGTAAAAGGAGTTAGATTGTTCCATAATGCAAACTGAATGTTAGTCACAAGTTTATTTTTTTGTTACAATCTGTTTTTGATCTTAATTTTATGTAGTTTTTAGAGTCACTGTAACATCTTTGGCTAAATCTGAGATATTTCCTATGATGTTTATTAATATGCACTGTCTTTTTTAAAATAAACGAATGAACCAATAAAGTAGCCCTTGGTCACAAAACTAAACTAATGGTAGCATATTGCAAAATCTTAAATGGTGAATCATTTGAAATTAAATTTGAAATTTATCCCTTTAATTTACAAAACTCAGTAAATTGCTGTTAAGCTTACTGTAATTGTACCAAAACATGAAATAATACGGACAACAAAATGACTTTGATCAATGACTCCTTATAATATTTCCTTTGAAAAAGGAACTATCTGGTATAAATAGTTTGGCTGAGAAGGATGTGTCTGTGATGGTCCAGGTCCAATTGTTTCCCCCAAAGAAAGTCCAGACTAGAAAAATGTCCTGAAGCCTTTTCATGGTAAAAGCCTCAGACAGATGCCCGTTGGACCACAGCATCCCATTGATTTTTTTTTTTTTGCCTATGGCTGTATAGTGGAAAAATAAAAATTCATAAGAGAAATAACACCCAGTTCTATTCTGGTGCTACATTATAATGAAATAAGTAGAATGACAAACCATTAGTTAGGGTATGATATATATATAGATATATCTATATATATCTATATATATATATTTTTTTTTTAGGGTATAATATTTTAACAAGTAATGACATGGCACTGTATGTTAATAAAATAGCCAAAAAAAGCTAAATTAGACTGTACTAATAATTTAATTAATAAAAAAACTAAAAAAAAAAGAACTAAACTACATCTTAACATCATCACTGCACACCAGAATTGTCATTACAAAGTGAATTAGCACGCCCTCTGGTGGCCATTTGGTTAAGGGCGGTACTTTCCTGCATCCTCTCAGGCAACGTGGCAATAACACATCAAAGTTTTTGTTTTTTCAAGTATAATCTACAATCCAAGAACACGAGAATTAACGGTGAAATTGTGCAGATGGTGCTTTTTTTTCCAGCAGTTCTTGTCATAATTAGCCTGAAATGGACGTGACGTGACTTATTTCTCTGTGGGATCGCGGCTGTCAGACTCAGGGCGTTCTCCGGTGTTTATATCAGCTCAATGAAAACTCCGGCTGAGCTACAGAATGACTGTAAACGGAAAAGAATATCTGAAGTTACACACACACACACACAGCCTGAGCAGTGCTGGTGAGTTTTGCGTCGGTCCGCTGTGTTATATTGTATTTGGTGAACTTTATCCTCTCGTTATCATGCTGGCTGCTCGCCTCATGTTGTGGAAATGATGTGGCAGCGTTACTGTACTTTGACTGCGTCGCTCTTTACCTCATCAAACCTCTTCTGCGTGGATTTAACTCTGAGTAACAGGCTTTGGACTGTCCCAGACCTCATCATATCAGGGTAAAGTGGGTTTTGACGTGGGGATCCTGTGGTGATCATCATCATGGATCACAGAAGTCACCCCTGGACTGAGAGTAGCCGTCATCCCCACAGAGTCAAAGACAGAGGAGACCACAGGTATTACTATCAGGACAGGGAGCAGAACTACCCTCCACCAGACCCCAGAGAGAGGGAGCGGTACTGGACTCATCCGGATGAGCCCCACAGAGCCCATTTCAGCAGACCAGAGTACTCCCACCAGTACTCTGTGTGCAATACTCAGCAGTATCCTTATGGTTATGGCCCACCAGAGCACCAAAGACCCCGATCCAGGTGAGTTCAGGATGCAGGTCTCCACACAGCTTATAACTATAATGGATTTACTGTTTTTGAATATTTAATTATTTTGCACGTGTGTGTTGTGTGTGTGATTTTTCATGAAGCACCCTGATGAGTTGAATCAAGGTAAAAGTAAGTATCCAGCATTGATTTTCTGTATTAAATCTACATGAAATAAACAAAATAATGCAAACGCCTCAATGAAAAAATAACTCGAAAATAACTTAATCACTAATGTTGCTGCTACTGGGAATTTTAGATTGAAATTCAGTTATCAGCATCAGAGGTCCAAGAGGGCAAATATGTATATTTATGCCATATTTTTAAAATTTAATTCCTTTTTATTTAACTTAGGATCAATGTCATGAGGCAGCCACAAACACAAACCAAAGCATGATGCCTGAATCCAAATATGAACTGCAGTTTGTAGCTGTGTTTGCAGTGAGGATTTAAATATTTCAAAGTTAAAATACTCAGATAATAAAGCTGAGAGCCTTCTGAGTTTTACTGGAATTTTTAAGATTTGAGAGAGCTGAGTTGGATTATGCAATATCAAGAACAAGTCATTAATCAACAGTAAGTATGTAATTATCACATGATGCAAGCATCGTGATGGTTCAGTTTCCCTGCTTGAAGCCCATTGCATGCTGGGATATACTCCAGCCACCTGTCACCCTGAAAAGGACTTCACAGATAAAGAAAATGAATTAATTGATTTAACTGGGTGCCTTTTTGTTTTCAGACATGGTTATGATTATCCACCCCACAGCCACTGGGAGTACAGGGAGAACTTTTATTATGACCATGACTACTACAGAGGACATCAAAGTATTGTGATATCATTCAGCTTTTGTAGTCAGTATACTCTGGGTTTTGGGAATAAAACTGATGCTATGCTGTGTGTTTCATCATTAAGATGCTGCTCAGTGGCTTCCTCAAGACTCGTGGAAATCAGTCCATCACCATGAAAGAACGCAACATTCAGGGAACTCCCACTCAGAAGAGCACAGGTGAACCACGAGATTTGACTTCTGTGAAAGTCACCCCTTTTCTTGATGGTAAACTGCAAAATTACATTTTTGTTGTGGAGACAGTAGAAGCGATAAGTAATGTCTATTTTATTATTGCTTTATACTTCATAGAAACATCTTGGATAACAAACAGTGTTGTCAGGACTGTGAGGTTGTTCTGAAGTTCAGCTTTCTATAAAGCGACAGTATTTTCTATGTTTGGTCAGATAGAGGACTTATTGATTTTCATGCAAACCTCAACAACAACAACAACAACAAACTTTACTTATATAGAACTTTTCACAAATACATGTTACAAAGTGCTTAACACAATGCCATCAAAGGGCCGCAGACAAAAAGAACAAAAACTCAAAGCAAGAAAAAAAAGTATGTATATACATATATATATATGTATGTATACATATATATACGTATATACTGTATATATATACATATATGTATATGTATAGTATACAGTATACAGTATGTATACAGTATGTATATGTATATATACAAACATATATATATATATATATATATACATCATTAAAAAATATAAAAATATATAAGAAGAAGAAAATACAACAACAGGTCTCTTAAAGTGAAAAAGACATAATCGTAGGCACTAAGAANATAAGAAGAAGAAAATACAACAACAGGTCTCTTAAAGTGAAAAAGACATAATCGTAGGCACTAAGAAGGCAGACAGAAATGACAGGAAAGCTGGTAAAATCAGTGGGTTTTCGGCTGCTTTGTAATCTGTGGACTGAGTGGGCTTCTCTGAGACTCTGCAGGAGGCTGCTCCAAAGACGAGTTGTGATTGTGCAACAGCGAATACACGATCACCTGTAATTTTCAGCCTTGATCTCAGGACAGCCAGGTAACCCTGATTAGCAGACCTGAAACTCTTCACAGAGGTCAAAGAGCACAGCAGCTCATATGGGGCCATGACCATGTAGGGCCTTATAAGTCAGGAGTAAAATTTTAAAATCAATCCTAAAGGAGATGGGGAGCCGATGGANTGTAGGGCCTTATAAGTCAGGAGTAAAATTTTAAAATCAATCCTAAAGGAGATGGGGAGCCGATGGCGTGAAGCTAAAACTGGTGAAATATGAGAACGGTGTTTTGCTTTAGTTAAGAGCCTTGCTGCAGAGTTCTGGACCAATTGGAGCCAGGCAACAGAGGATTTGCTGAGGCAGGTGAACAGAGTATTACAGTAGTCGAGGCATGACATGATAAAAGCATGGATGACGGTTTCCAAGTCTTTCTGTTGAAGGACAGGTCTAATTGTAGAGACATTTCTGAAGTGAAAAAAGCAAGACTGTACCAGAGATTTCACATAGCTTTAAAACTGAGGTTAGGATCAAACCCTATTCCCAGCTTTTTTACATAAGATTTGACATTTTTGGAAGGAGGGCCAATTAGATTAAAAGAACAGTGACTGTCAATATCTGAGCCAATGAAAAGAATCTCTGTTTTGTCACAAATTAGTTGCAAATAATTTTGTGACATCTTTTATTGCATTAAGGCAATTTTTGATTGTGGCTAGCTTCCTGGGGTTATTATGAGTAAAAGAGAGATACAGTTATGTGTCATCAGCATAACAATGATAGGAAACATCAAAAGGATAAATGATGTGACCAAGGGGAAGCATGTGTACAGAGAACAGGACTGAACCAAGAACTGACCCTTGGGGCACACCACGCATTAAAAACACTAAAGAGGAAATATAATCAGGTACTGAGACAGAAAACAATCTACTTGACAGATAAGATTTAAACCGTTGATAGGCAGTGTCAGATATGCAAATCGCTAAATTCCAAACAACACCAGAATTGCTGTTTCTTTTTTTTTTTTTTTTTTTTTTTGCAAAGAAATATAATCACTTCAGTGCAGCAAGATTTTAGCCTGGAAAGATCAACCTGCCACTCAGCGTTTAGACCTGCTATAACGCAAACAGATGAATGAATTGTGCTGAAGTGGCAACAGAGAATATCAAAATGGAATTTATTCTATAAAATGTGACACATTATTCTTTAATTTCAGGTATGACCAACAGAGAATGAATTATTACCTCAGTGACTATGAGGAGAATCCTTCCAGAGAGAATGAAGAGTTTTCTTCTTCTTCTTATCAGCCTGGAACATTAGCCAGCTCCAAAAACTCAGGCTTATCTTCCAGCAGCTATGAACTCAGTCAGTACATCAATGGAACTGAACAAAGTGATGCTGTATCTGATGCAGGCGAGTACACTGATAAAGTCAAGTATTATGTCCTTGCAATTTTTAATCATCTATGCTTTTGTAAATAACGAGAGCTTTTTGTTTCAAATCTCAGAGCATCAAGTGCTGGCGCCTCTGAAATACACGATCCCTCACGCCGTGGTCAGCTTTGGGCCTGCAGGGCAAATCCTGCGCGTCATTCCAAGACTTTCCTCACAGGAGAACGTTAGCAAGGTGGAAATCCACAGTCTGGAAGTGAGTTCAACATAACATCACATGAGCTTTTATTTTTTATATATGCCATTATTGGGATAAAGCACAAGTATATATGCAGACAGATGGGAAAAAAAGGGGGGGGGGGGNGAGAAAAAAAGGGGAGAAAAAGGAAAAAAGAAAAAAAGGGAAAAATGAAAAAAGAATAAAAGGAAAAGAGAAAAGAGAAAAAATCACATGAGCATTTTTATATATGCCATTATTGGCATAAACCACAACTGTATATGCAGACAGATGGAAAAAAGAGAGAAGAAAAAGGGCAAAAAAGAAAAAAGAAAAAAAAAGAAAAAAGGGGAAAAGGAAAAAAGAAAAAAGGGAAAAAAGAAAAGGGAAAAACAAGGAAAAAAACAAAGGAAAAAAAGAAAAGAGAAAAAATATATGAGCATTACATTAACGTTTTCATGGACTGCTGGAGGTAATTTTTGTCAGTTTGATTATTGTTATTTCTTTGTAGGTCATTCTGGGTGAGACACAGGAACAGCTGGAGATGAGAAACTTCCCTGGACCTTTAACCAGGTATGGATTTGTCATTTTGGAATACAGAATATTCAGATAGTTACTACCTAAACTTAATAAGCCACCTTATCAAAATGATTTCTGATATTTTCACTCCCATCGGAATTTACTCAATTAAATCTCAGCTTTGAAGTTATTATTAGTCTTTTTAAACTAATAAAATATTATTTCACATTGCTTATTTGAATGTACCTTTGACAATTAGGCAACACTCCATTAAACCAATCTTTTTTTAGTTGATATTTTCCGGAAAATTCATGGTAAAATTTGCAGCATGCTCTACATCTTTGAAAGTTCCAACAAAATATTGGAAAACTGGTGAGATTATATAATACACTGCAAATTGTTGAAAGTTGTTCACCCTGATTTGATCAAAATCTGTAAAACTAATTAAAAGTTTAAACTTTTTTCTATTTTCTTTAAATTTCACCACATTTTCTACACTATCTTTAACAGAAAGCGTTAAGTTTAAGTGTGAATATTTCAGATTTGTCTCTCCAGTCATGTGTTTGTGACAAATTGCCAAATGTTAAAATGTTCTGTTTACATCATCTGAAAACATTTTCCTGCTAGTGAATGAAAAACTGCAGATGGACCCAGCTAAAAAATTTTGTAAAAATAATTTATGAAGTTTAATGTGAGGAATAATGGTTTCAGATTTAAATCTCTGACAATGAATTCTAAGCAAAGTTAAATCACTTTTAAATCACCTGACTAAACAGTGAGGCTGGAACCTCGTCTGTGTTGCTGATTAAAGTTGAGTTTTTCTTTTTTTTATTAATTTTTTTTTTTTTTTTTTTTTTTNTTTTTTTTTTTTTTTTTTTCTGAAGGAAAGATCTCCACAAAGCAGATGCCATTGAGTTTGCCCAGCAGAGGGCAGGTGACTGCATGAGAGATGACACCCTGCATGATAAACACTCTGCTGCCCTCCTGTGGAATATAATAATACTGCTGTGCAGACAGAACGGAGTAAGTGGATCATGTCTTATATATGTACATGTGTTGCATCTTTGATTTACTATGATAAAAATTAAAATAATGCCATTTTTTTGTGAAACAACTGTCAACACATTACCATGGATTCAGCAAATAGTTGGATCAGATATTGCAGAACTGCTGGTGCAGGGCTCACGTTCAGCATGCTGTGACTCTGATGCTCCCACACTCATCGACTTAAGCGAGGGCTTAACTTCTGAGGTGCCTCCTCACAAAGGAGATGACCTGCTCACAGGAAACGGAAGCAGCAGCAGCCCTGAGACATCAGAGCAGGCCCTGCAGAACTACACTGGACTGCTGCTGGCTGGAAGAAAGAAGGTGTCTCATCATCTCATCTGGTGTTGTTTTTAGCCTCCTCCTTTAATGCCAAAATACAAGCTACAGTATACACTACAGGCCAGAAGTTTGAGGCCACCCCCAGATTAAAAAAAAAAAAAAAAAANAAAAAAAAAAAAAAAAATCAATACACTGTTTTACCATTTATTTCACAGGAAATGACTGAAATATCTAAAATAAATGTAACTAATTAGTTTTCAAGAAGAATTAGTCAACAGTAGCACATCATGTAGCCACTCTGGCTACAGAAATGATTAGTAATGAAGGCATCAGTCTGTATTAGTGCACTGTGTGTTTTAACATTCTATTCCTGCTGTCTGCCTTCTCCCACATCATTTAGGATTAACATGCTACACAGTCTGCTCATACTGCTGCTCTGCATGTAAAACATGGGGGGGTCAGTAATGCTGTGGGGGGGTTTTGGGGGAGAGAGAAATCTGGAGACTTGGTCCACATTAAAGGAATTATGAAGAAAGAGAATTACCATTCCATCCTTCAAAGACACACGATTCTATCCAGTTTATGAATTATTGGTCATAATTTCATTCTTCAACAGGAAACAATCCAAAACATTCATCAAAATGATGCCAAAATTACATCCATTCAAAAGAGAAGCAGAAGGTTTTAGAATTATTAAGCCACCCCAGTCTCCAGATCTTTCTCCCATCCAGCAGGCATGAGATGAGCTTGATAGATAAGTTCAGAGCAAACGCCAGGGCAATGAAAAGAACTTGGAGTGTTTGAAAAGTGTTTCGGAATCATTGCCAGGAAGTGACTTCCAAAAATGATGCAGCGTACACCTAGAATTAGTGCTGCAGTTATTAAGGTCAGAGGGGGTTACTGTGACCAAACCAAAGTCTGAGCCTGAAATGACTTCAGAGTGCTTTGATGTTGACAAGTTCTTCTGGAAAACTAATTAGTTACATTTATTAATGTATTTTTGTCATTTCCTGTTCAATAAGTTGTAAAACAAACAGTGTATTGATGATTTATTTATTTATTTTTAATCTGGGGGTGGCCTCAAACTTCTGGCCTGTTGTGTAGGTGACTAAACAGCACTAAAATATGCTGAAATAGTATAGTTCTCATGTAATGATGTAGTTGTTTTAATCAGATTTTGCCTGACCGTTTGCTAAAGAAAATACCTCTGAGTGGTAACCAACTCACTAATGAATTTAGTTACCAACCAGTTACGACACGGATTTATAAAAATCCGTGTCGTAACTGGTTGGACTAAATGGGTGCATCATTAACAGCACGGTTATTTCCACACATAAATTCTAATGAATGAGTCTGCGCTCCCGCTCACTTTGCCTTGTGTTTTTCAGGAGGCCTTGGATGCGGCTATGAGCAGCGGCCTGTGGGGCCACGCACTTTTTCTGGCCAGCAAAATGGACAATAGGTCTTATTCCACTGTGCTGAACAGGTGAGAAAAGCAAAGTCATCTGAGACACGACAGCTGCAAGAAGTCAGTATACACCTCTACATGAATGTGGTAATTTGTGAAGAAATTTTCACGCTGACTAAACATAGATACTTAGCATCAACTTGAAACTTGCAGCTGTAAGCAAATATGGGCAGTATTTCTGTCACATGTATGTAGAGTCTTCAGCTACTTGTGGGTAATGTTTAATTTGAGGATTAAATAATAACACATTACTCCATCAACAACAAACCCCTCACCTTACTTATTTTGAATTATAAAAAAGATTTGACCACTAAAACACTCCAACTTGATTTTTTGTTCACAAACATACTTATATATTGCTCTTTGTATGAGGCAGCAGGTGTATTATAGCTGTCAGTACTTAGGAATCTTTCCATTTGTCATGCAAGTAATCATAGGTGCAAACTTGATGTTAATTTATCCATTGTGATCCATTATTTCTGCAAAGCAAATTTTGGCCTTTGGAATAAACTCTTGGGAGCTAAAATCACCTCAGTGTACATGTGAGAACATCAAATTGACTCTAGAGCAGAGTAAAAGTAACTCTTTTCTGGAAGTTGATCTTTTAACTCTCTTAAAGAGTTAAAATTGAACTCTCTGGGAGTTAAAATTCTACTACCATACAGTGTTAAATATTACTCTCACAGGGAGTTTCTTATTGTGAACTCTATCATATTGTTAATTAATTTGACACCTATTATAACATGGTGTTAAGAAAAAACTATAAACAATGTATTCTTAACAAATATTGCTTTTTATTTTAAACACATTCATGCAAAACATCCCAGCAGGCATCTGGTGAGAGGGAAGGTACACAGGCCATCAGATTTCTGTCTTTATTGTACCTTCTGGGTTATTTATAATTGGAAGAGAGTAAACTTCTGACGGTACATTCAGACACTATTAGCACTTTGTTGGAGAATGTAAATCATCTAACTTTACAGATGTTAATTTTAATTAAATAAGTCCTGATATCTGTGTGCACAGCTCAGAGAGGCGTATGCTAAATAAAGGCTGCATAGAGAAATATTTGCACTATACTGTATGATTAAACTACAGTTTCTGCAAAGTATTTATCACGTAACCCAATGCAGTTACAGACTATTTTGGCATCAGCATGTGTCTGGATGTACTACAGCATGTCAGGGAGGGGTGCAGCTGATTTGTGATTGACATGAGGGACAGCCCTTGACTATCAGCATAGCATGGCAGCTCTCTTCCTGTTAGGAGCAGAAATGCCTCTGAAACTGGGTGATTTGTTCTGTACAGTACTTTGCTCTCAGCACCGTTCTGCAACTCGTGTTTTGTAAATGGCGCCATGACATAATGACTTTGTTGGCAGGTTTACAGGCCAGCTAACAACCAGCGACCCTCTCCAGACTCTATTCCAGTTGCTGTCTGGGAGAATTCCCACTGCAGCCACGGTACGATGGGAATAACCACAAATCATTACACTCTCCATTTACATACCTTTATGGTTGCATTTCTAAGATTTATTATAACAATACCTCATTTCCATCAATACTTATTTTCAGATTCCTCTTAAAGGACCAAACTGGCAATTTTGCAGAAGTATTTGTATAGCATGTAACATTACTGACAGCCATTTCCCAAAGCATACTACTGGAACAGTGAATTAAAAATGTTTTTCCTACCTTCCAGACCTCCATTGGTTTCAGTTCATTCTGGTATGCTATTAAAATCAACTTGTTGATACTTGAAATGTTCTTGGGATAGGTAATNAAAAAAAAAAAAAAAAAGCGTGGAGTATGTCTCCGCAAAAGAAGACCTGCATTTATGGAAAAATTTAAACGACCATGACTTCATAAAGCTGCATAACTATTAATGTAATTTTAGCGTTTAAGTGCAATAAAAAGGGCGGAGTGATCTGAAAATGCTTCCTAGTGGTGCATTCAAGTGCTGTAGTGAAGAACTGACAACAGATNGCGGAGTGATCTGAAAATGCTTCCTAGTGGTGCATTCAAGTGCTGTAGTGAAGAACTGACAACAGATTACACAATGCTTAAACACTAAAATTACATAACTTTAAAAAAACCTGAATACACGTCTTGTTGGTGATGATGGATTACCTATCCCAAGAACGTTTCAAGTATCAACAAGTTGATTTTAATAGCGTACCAGAAGAACGTAAGAACGGATCATTCCATTCCAGATACTGCATCACTCCTGACTCTTTGCACTCTTTATGTACTGTATAATTTAAAATGAAGCTTCTTTGTCGTTATTTATAAAATAGTTTGTAGATAGCATGTAGATACACCGTGACGTATAGATACAACTGGTATCGTGGTACACTTCAGTTAAAAACTCAGAATGTTGTTAATTTTTATGTGTACACAGTGAGCGGTGAGTGATCAGCACAGTGGCATTTAAGACTTGAAACATGCTTGAGATAAGTAATCCATCACAGAATACGTCTATTACTTTTTTGGTTGAAATAACTTTATTTAACCGAGCCAACTCAGGAGGAGGTGTATGTTTCTGCCTGAGAATGAAGTCCCAGGAGAAAACATAGAAATTAAAATGGCCAATGTTTACTCCTGAACATTTGATGTTTTTGAAAGATAAAAATCAAATGTTTGTTACGTTGCGTACAAAAGTGAGGTCATGTTACATACGTGTAACGTTACGTTGTCAGTAATGTTACGTGTATGAAAGTTGAATATATTAGGCTCAAACATGCAAAATGGTCCTTTAAATGTGCTTGAATGTGACGTTCTCTGTCCAGTGCTGTGGAAATGAAAAATGGGGAGACTGGAGGCCCCATCTGGCTGTTATGCTGTCCAATGAGGCTGGAAATCCCACCGTACAACAGAAGGCTATCATCACCATGGGAGACACGCTGGGTACTCTGACTGACTGACAGCTGGTAAGGTGTTTTTGGACAGACAGGTGGGCTGATTACTCTTGTGTTTCTCCTCCTCAGCCACAAGAGGCCTCGTCCACGCCGCTCATGTGTGCTACCTGACAGCCGCCGTTTCCTTTGGGGCGTTCACGCAGAAGACAGAGAGGCTGGTGCTTCTAGGCAGCAGCCTCAGGTGATTTGATGTCATTCATCAATCTGACTGGTGCTCAGCTGCTCTGTTCTGATAAAAAAAAAAGGATGAATCACTACTAGAAAGGAACAGACACACAGATCTGATGCTCCTTATTGTAAGGTTCACTGTATTTTCAGCGTGTCGTACTTGTTATAGTTTACTGTCTCTTTAATTTGCTCTGTACTGAACCAGTTTCCACCTGGATCATTGAAACTCATCCCATTCTTCATCTTAACCCTCCTCTCCAGGCAATCATTTAGACACTTTGCCACAAACTCTGCCATTCAGTGCACTGAGTTGTATGAGTATTGCCAGACACTCAGGAGCAAATCCTTCTCCATACCTTCCTTTCAGGTACTTTCCATTTACATCAGCTCTCATTGGCTGTTTCAGTAGTGATATCAGATTTTTTCCGTCTTTGACTGATGCATTGTGATCACAGGTGTATAAGTTCCTGTATGCCAGCAGACTGCTGGACTGTGGGATGACATCTCAGGCCTTCCATTACTGTGAGCTGGTAGGACAGGCCATCCTCAGACAGGAGGAGACCTTCTCTGTGCTGACTGGGGAGGTTATAAAGGTTAACCTCTTAAACCACTTAAACACACACATTCACATTCACACTGTGAATGTGAATGTGATGTGATGTGTGTGATGTGTGTGCACAAATGTGCACACACATCTTTGCTGTTAGTATAAGCCGATCTTGTGTATAACCCGACCCCTTGATGTTTTTCCATCAACTTATTTATTATTATTAGCAAATTACCTGTTTTCCTGAGTATTGTCATAGTATTCCAGTGATTTTCTGAAAATAATCCATGTACCGTTTATGGCAGCTATTTTAAAACTTTGCTTTAACGGGGCTTCTCTTCCTGACTCACACCAGAATGATAATGTTGCGCTCTTGTTCTTTTCAGAACTTATTTATTTTCAAAATCAAAATAACAAAACATGATGTGAGGTGAGGTCAAAAACTATACTGCTGCCCCGTTCCTCATAAACACTGGCTCCGCCTCCAGCTGAGCGTCTATAAATAGACTCCTCCTCCTCCGTGAAGCAGCCGGCGATCATCACCTAATCAATCAGTTGAGATATAAATATTAAAAAATAATAACTTATTTGATTTCACTTTTCCCAAAATTAAATATTTTAAACATCTGACAATTAACCAAGAAATGTCTCTAACACCAGTAAACATGATATTTATTTCAGCAGCTGATTTCTGTAACTGACCAATCACAGCAGAGCTTACTGGCTGCCGCAAAATGTGCTGATAAGATGTTTAGTCAGGAAATATCTCATTCTAAGGTATGATTTAAACTATTTTCCATGGGTAGTGGTAATGGGTAGTATTTCCACCCCTGGAAATGTCCTTCTCTGGGATCTGATTTGAATTTCTCCTGTATAAGCCGACCCCCGATTTGCTTTGAGAAATTTGGTAATAAAAACTCAGTTTATACTCGAGTATTCGGTAAATTCGGTAAATGTGTTCTGTCTGACTGTTTTCTGTGTAGCTGGCAGACAGGCTGAGGTACTCTGAGCTGAGTGAAGCAGGACGTTGTGGTCCAGAACCGGATTGGCTGGCCCTGCTGCGTATGAGGCACCAGAGTTTACAGGTAAATAAGTCCAGAGCATCTTCTCATGGATTTTAATGCACAGAATAATATCTTATTAGTCAATATTAACAGCTATTATTCCTGGTTGGGTTGTTGAAGTTAGGTGTCTTACCTGGCAGGGTTAATTTACAGCATTTCAATATTGAAAATAAGATTGAGAGGTGGCTGCCTTGTTGGTCTTTCTTCTTCAGTGCAGCAAAGCATTTTTAGACTTTTAAACTATGCACCATGTCAAACGTGATTCTATGCAGATGGGGCATTGCGGTTATATTGAAACAAACCTGCCACATGCTGAGAGAAGAAGTGCTTTGGTTCATCAAGACAACAAAGTGTGCTCAGGTAATTTTTAATCCTTTCATTTCCTCTGGTTAAACACACTATATTGTCTGTTTGGCATCAGAGAGAAGTGTCTGTGTTTGATTTTTTTTTTTTTTTGNTTTTTTTTTTTTTTTGTATATATCTGTCAGTTGCTCTACCCCAGAGAGCTGGCCTCTGTGTTTGCTACCTCTGGGTCATTATTTCTTTTCACAGCTAAAACATCCAATTCCATCATTATGCTGATAATAACCCATAAAACCTGATCAACAAACTGTACCACACAATGATGTTTTTTTTGTTTTTTTTTTTTTTTTNTTTTTTTTTTTTTTGTTTTTTTTAGCTCCAACAAGGAAGTTATAACATCACCTGCATTTGTTTGTTTGTTTCTTTGTTAGAAGGGTATCTAAAAAAGCTATGGATAGATTTGGATAAAATTTGGGGGTAGATAATGTCAAGAGGAAAAAAAATTTCACCTCCAAAATTTAAATTTTGGAGGTGAAATTACACTGATTGACCTGATATAATTCCACTGTAATTCCACTTTTTTTTTTTTTTTTNTTTTTTTTTTTTTTTTTACATTGTAGACGTTTGAAGGTTTGAACTGTAAGTCTCAGAGACAAACATCTTTTGTTTTATTTCTGGATTTCTTGAGTCTAGATGCATCCAAATCATATAGGCCACATCCATTTCTGCCCGATTAGATTTGAATTTTCTCCAGAATAGTTTTTTTTAATATCTCCTCCTACAATTCTGGCTCAACTGACAAAAAATGTTGCATGTAGAATGTCTGGACCAAGCTGGAAAAAAGCAATATTTTTGTTTGTTGATACCATTTTACTATAATTGGTTGCCAAAGTTGAGTGCACCCCTGCCTATAAAAATCCTTGGTGGAGGTATGTGCTGTCTGAGGACCTTCTTGTATGATATTACAGAACATCCTACAACTCAAATAATGCATAATTTTGCTTTTTCTACAGAATTTGACTTGGATGACCCAGGCTGGGACATCCAAAGTGCAGATAGTGAACGTCTTTATTTCAGAGGGCCTGAGGATTGGGAAAACACTTTGGCTCAGGTCGAAGAAAAAAATTATGAAATGATGGCATCCTCACTGGACAACAAAGGAGTTCAGGACTGGGGGTATAACATGCATTATTAATTTACTATCTCAAAAAAGATCAAAGTTACTAGATGATAATTCTTACTGTACATGTGATGCCCAGCAGCCCCTGACACTGTTTCCTCCCTGTTGTTGCACACAGGCCTGTTGTTCCAGCAGCAGTTTATGCTAACTCTCTACCTCCAACGGATGGGAGCCAACATCTGAGTTATCATAATACAAACAGTGCTCAGGTCAGCACTGCTAGGCCACATTTTCTTCTGAATGAATCAGCAACAATGGGTGAGCATCAAGCCCACATATCAGGGCTCAAAGGAGAAGATATTTGATCCTTTCTCTATTAACAGTTGGCTTACATGTGATCATTTCTTTTTCTTGCTCCTACAGGCGAGCAGTCCTCATCTGGAATAGACACGGTGAGAAAAGTGTGTAATTCTATACTCAAACTGCCAAAGAACACAAAGCTCCTGGTTTGAAAACACCACGTTTCTATCAAACATTTAAAGGGCCATACTGTCCATTTTGTATGTTTGAGCCTAATATCTTAAATTTTCATACATGTTATGTTACTGTCAACCTTTTCCTAAAGGGCAAAACCGTATTTCAGCTTTTCCTGACATTTTGCAAGATCAAAATAATAAACAAAGCAAATGTTACAAGTTCAAACTTGCTCTCTAATAGGCTCCAAAAGANAAGATCAAAATAATAAACAAAGCAAATGTTACAAGTTCAAACTTGCTCTCTAATAGGCTCCAAAAGAAACCCAGTAAATCTAAACAGCACGGTCACGAGGAGGGAGCATGAGGAGTCATGAGGAGGACAACAAATCAGCCTCCATGTAAACTCAGAAACATTTGGTGAAACCAGTCAAACTGCTTTTTCAGCACAACACAGACTTTACTAATCATTTTTGCAATGACAGACAAATGTCAAAGTGTCTGAGCAGGTAAACATACTGAGAGCTAGAATATCTGCAGCAGTCTGATGACGTACAGACTGTCGACTGAAGATCTTTCTGCTTAAAATGAGTTTCTGACAAAGCTCAGCGTGTGCTTTACAAGCAAACTGCTGCACTGAAAGATCTGTCATTCATCAGGTTTACATGTCAGCAATATGTGCTACTACTTTTACCGGTACTGTGATTAAAGGACCATACCACCCATTTTGCATGTTTGAGCCTAATATATTCAATTTTCATCCATGTTATGTTACTGACAATCCTTTCCCAAAGGATAAAACCGTATTTCAGCTTTCCTGATATTTTGCAAAATCTCTTAATCTTTCAGAATCAAATATTCAAGTGATACACCCACCTTAAAAATCCATGTTTCTCCTGCTAATAGTTACACAGCCTTATGAAGTCACGGTCCTTTAAATTTTTCCATAAACGCAGGTCTTCTTTTGGGACTATATTCCCCGGTGGAGGCATACATTCACTCCACGCTTTTTATTGCACTTAAACACTAAAATTACATAACTTCTAAAAAAAACCTGAATACACGTCTTGTTGGTGATGATGGATTACCTATCCCAAGAACGTTTCAAGTATCAACAAGTTGATTTTAATAGCGTACCAGAAGCAGAATGAACTGAAACCAGTGGAGGTCTGGAAGGTAGGAAAAACATTTTAAATTCACCGTTCCAGTAGTATGCTTTGAGAAATGATTGTCAATAACGTTACACATGTGAAAATTATATATATTAGGCTCAAACATGCATGATCGCCGGTATGGTCCTTTAAGAGTATAATTTCCAAATGTAGAAATAGTGGAGTTGGAAGAATGATATGTACTATAATTTTACTTATAATCTGTTGCCTCAACTGCTATTAGCATGAATGGTACTATGTGGCAAAAATAGTTTAGGTACTAAATGAGTACACAGGATTTAAACTAAACTGTGGCAATTTAAACAGTGTGTCTTAAGATTTTAACCCTTTACTGTCTGCAGCACTGGCGATAGTGTTCATATCAGCTGGATGTCTGTCATTGTCTGTTTGCCTTTGCAGATGGTTGGTCAGATGCTGCAGGTTGACATTGGTCACCAGCAGCAAAAACAGCAGACAAACCCAAACAGTTTGTCTTTAGAGGCCTCAGAGCAGAGCAGCACCCCTTCAAAGCAGGTGGGTGGAGCTGATGTCCTGCTAAACCATCAGAATAACTCTGCATGTCTCAGTTTCTGTATTCTTCTGTGTTATCTGCAGAACACCAACACAGGCTGGTTTAGCGGATGGTTCAAATCAAAGCCCAAACACGAGCAGGAGCAGAATTCAGAGCAAAGCAGCCCAGCTCAGACTGTAAGGATCTAATGAATATTTGCTGTTCAGATAGTTTTGAGGGAGTTTTCTGTTTGATGATGTAAGATTGAATTATTTTCTCAGGAGCCTTCACCTTCATCCAGCCTCTGTTCTCCTCCACCTCCTCCCACTGGCTCTGTGTGCATGCTTCCACCCCAGCCCTCCTCTGCTGGGATCAATCCCTTCTCCAGGAAAGCTGGTGAGCTTAGTGAAAATTGGTGTTGTCATCACCGAGTGTGAAACATGCTGCTAAGTCCCCTGAAGTTCCCCACCCGTCTGTAGAACATATGACCCTTTGGTGGTCATCAGAGCGGCATGTCCACTTTCTGCATGAAGTCCAGTCATGATGTGCAGCTCCTTCTGCTATTTTCATGACACGGTTTTAACCACACACTTTTTAGTTGTATCTAGAGCAGTGGTCACCAACTAGAGGACTCCGGTCCAGATCTGGACCCAGAGAGGCTTTTATCCAGACCGCTGAGTATTTCTTGTGATATTAATATTAGCTTATATTTAAAGGTTAAGAGAATTTTCAGCAGGCGCAGCATGGACAGCTCAGTGGAGGGACTCTATGGGTCTTCTGTCCAATCGCGTTAAGACTCACTGTGGCCTGAAAATTAGCTGAGCAGACATGTTAGAAGTCAAATGGCTCAAAGATCAGAAAAGTTGAGTAGGAAAACCAAGAGTTGAAGGATGAGAGGATGTATAAATATGCTTTTATTCTTCCAGCAGCAACGCTACAAGACCCGTGTGTTTGATCTGTTCAGTCTGTCATAAAAAGTGCCAACATTAAATAGCACTTTTATTTTTATCCTCATTTTTTCTGTTTTATGCCTCAGTTTTACTAAAGATATGCACTTTAACTTTTTATGAGAAAGTACAGGATTAAACAAAAAAGTTCTTTAGAGAACTGAAGAGAACTTTATTTTTAAGACAAATTTTTATTTTATGAAGTTCATGTTTGAAAATATATTTTTAACTAAGAAAAGCACTTTATTTGAAAACGTTTAATAAAATGTTGAAGTTGACGCTTTATGTTTTTTCCATGAGGCCTTCTTGAATCATAGTTATGTGTAATATCTCGTGGTTAGACCCCACAAAGGGAGACAGTAGAGTACCTGGACCCCTGAATTTTAGTTGAATACCTCTGATCTAGAGTATCTTAATGTAATATTTCCAGCAAAAGGCAACATCCTAAATCTAATCACAGGTTTTAACTGCATTTACATTTTACCAACATCAAACTACAGAAATCTGATTGTTTTCTATGCCGTCTTCTGCGTAGGCCAGCAGCTGGAATAGACATGCTGTCAACACAACTAGTCTGTATCTCAGGTAAAATGGGTTTAATCATGACAAATGCCTCAGTAAAATATATTAAAGACTTAATTTAAAAGGTTGGACAGGAATAATTTATAAATCTCTTGTGCATCTGCAGCATCACTCACACCACGAATGAAGAGAGGATGTCAGCAGCTAACATGAACAACAGGTAAATGTCTAGTGGATACCAAGGCACTACTCCTCTAGTGGATACCAAGGCACTCCTGCAACTACTTTGCAGGACTCCATCAGCATCATACCATCACCCACATTTCTTTTTTTAGGATAGCCTATCAAACCCTCCTGCTTGACGACTAAGTTGCATGCCAGCTATAGAAATACACTGGATGATCTGGCATAGTAAATGATATTCTAGAGGCTAAAACAACTCAGATGCATTTCCTTAAAGCCGGCAGCAGAAACTATTGGCTGTGAAAAATTTACCTCACTGACCCAACATGTAGGAGGGATTTGAGCTGATGTCCTCATGCCTGCAAGCTTTACTGTAAAGGAGACAGTTAGCTGTGACCACCTGACGTCCCACAAATTATAGTATCTCATCAGACCGTCAAAACAAGATCCAAAGCAAATGTAACGCTACACTGCACTAATTTATTACCCTCAGCCTGCAGCTTCAGTCTGCCAGATCAGTCAGCTGCTGTTCTCAGGCCAATAATTTACTTTACAAAATTAATAAGAAATTAGTATTTTTACTATTTCTAAAGTTTGATTTTACACCTGTGAATAGGGAAGAACTTAGGGCTCTTTTAAATTGTTATAATGCATTTCAGTCACTGATATTTATTTGTACAATTAAAACCAGGAATTTACAGTATAAATCACTTTACTAATGAGTCAATTAATCCAGTAATGCACAGTTCAAATGATAAAGCACTTCATTTGAAAAACCTTAATTGGCCAGTAACAAGACTGATTAATACAATATTTAAATGGATAAATTAATCATTCATAAATGGACAAAATTGTCAATAAAGCTCTCAAGAAATTGATCAGTTGAAAGTGGACTGATACATAAATACACTCAAAAATTGATTTGGTAAATCAGTCGGACAATATATAGTCGGAATTCAAAATTCTATTTTTAAAAAAATATAAGTTTTAAGTATAATATATGTTGTAAACTTATACTTCTATGACTCTTGAGTTTTTTCAGTCACAACTTGATAATCAGCCCTGGAAACTTTCATGATGGCAAAAATTAATAATATCTGGAACAACACTATAAACTATAAACAACATCATTGCTTTGCTGAAATTAAGGAAATGATGAAGTGGCTTTGACTGGCAATGAGAATGCTTTTTTTTGGGGTGGGGTGGGTGTGTATGGGGGGTGGGGGAGTTGCACAGCTTTCCACAGAAAGAACCCAAAGAGTCACAGAAATCAAAGAGGCAAAGGGAAACCTGGTAATCTCTCTCTCCATCTCTCTTTTCATTACATACTTCACGATATTGTGAAATATTGTGAATTGATTCACTCTTTTGTTTTTAATTAATCCTTTGGCTTTAATTACTCTTTTTAATTGAATCTGCTCAATGTTTTACGGTCTAATTAAATACTAATTATTGAAGTGTTTTATACCCATTTGCAAGACTCATACACAAAATGAAATGATGAGAAAAATGAAAAAGAAGAGTGTCTTCATATTGCCTAGAGCCAAGACTGATGATACCACATGGTGTGAGGGGGAGGGGCGAGGAAGTAGACCTCTGTCTGAAAAACAGCCGAACACCAGCCCCCCACCCCAGATTTAATCTGAGAAAGTGCTTTATTAATAGCCTTGTTAATTAAAATATATCGTTAGAAACATAAAATCATGCTGAATGTTACTCTCAAAAATATAAAACATGTATGAACAATCTCTCAAGTTTATTCTTTGCCTCGTGCCACCATGGAATTGTGTTTTAGATGTAAGTTTTTTTGTACTTCTTTATGTGTTATGTATTGCAATAATGTTTTGTTTTTTTTTTTTTTTTTTTTTTTACTGCTGTATGAAATATATTCATTACCACATTATCTGTGCAGTTTTGCCTGGTTTATTTTTAAGCATGGTAGCACTTAAAGGCGGTACGCCGAGTCTTAACTGTGGTATTCACAACATGCCGCTCTGATGAAGATCAGAAAAATAAAATCCTGTTTAAATAAAACTGTCTCCTCAACAAATAGCTGGAATTCCAAATGAGGCTTCTGTCTCTGCAGAGAGTCGGTCAAAACACAGCAGATCTCTCCTTTTACGATACGCTGCAGGGGCCAAGTTTGACCGTAACGCACAGGTCACAAATTCAGAACACACACTTACACACACCAGTCACCAGTTTGTGCCAAGAACACAGTCAGTGATTTATACAAGACGTCTCAAAGGCTTTTGGTGAAATCCTGACAAGTTTCTTTGTGCATTCATTTGATGTTTCCTTATCTCTCATTCTGACTTTATTCTTTTTAACTGTCAAACATGATACTTCAGCAAACAATCATTATGAGTTGCTGGTTTCCTTTTAGCCACTAGAGATGTTCTGTCTGTTCGTGTTTGGAGGATTCTTATATAAACTTGGCACGTTTTCACAATTTGATTAGAAGAACCACAGTTTCACAACAGACATAACAAACATGCTGAAATATACAAAATGTGTAGATATCTTTTTTTTTTTTTTTTANTTTTTTTTTTTTTTTTAATTTACATCTCATTTCAACAGTGCTTTTAGTGGAGGCCCGCATAGAAAATAAGGATTTAATGACCTTCAATTTGACATATAAATTAAAAGACTTATTTTATTTTCTTACTTTACTGAAAAATCCACTCAGTGATCTCATTTACAGTTTAAACTGCTGCCACATGTTCAAGGTTAAGAAAATTTCCAGCTTGGCATCAACACAAAAAGAAGAATGTATGCATCAAAGGTCGACAAGATAACAGGACTGTCAGTACAGTCCTGTTATCTTTGACAGGCTGCCATCATATTGTACTGTAGGTTCCTACTAAAGTGTGCACAGGGCCTGAGACGGAATTATCCCAGGCTTTGATTGGCTGATGACAGTGTTAGATGTACAACCAGCATCCAGCCTGTGTATTTTCTCTGGATTGACTTGTAATTGTGTTGTACACAGAAACGCCCTGGTAGATTCAACACTTCATATTGAAATAATCTATATGACCTGCTCCATGGAGGGAAAGACTCTCAAGGTGCCACCGCACTAAATGCTCTGAGCAGCCAAGTGGACTAAAAGAGGAGGATGAAGATAAAGTACAACTCAAAGTTCACCTTTAAATAATTAACAATGCAATTATAAATACATAACATATATTAAATATAAAACATCTGCTGGACTTTGAATGAGTTTGATGTGTTTAAAACTGACTAAAGTAAATCAAATGATAGATTCACATCTACATTTGATCATTAAAGGACCATACCATCCATTTTGCATGTTTGAGCCTAATATATTCAATTTTCATACATGTAACGTTACTGACAATCATTTCCCAAAGCATACTACTGGAACGGTGAATTAAAAATGTTTTTCCTACCTTCCAGACCTCCATTGGTTTCAGTTCATTCTGCTATTAAAATCAACTTGTTGATACTTGAAACGTTCTTAGGATAGGTAATCCATCATCACCAACAAGATGTGTATTCTGAGTTTTCTAAGTTTCATAATTTTAGTGTTTAAGTGCAATAAAAAGCGTGGAGTGAATGCATGTCTCCACTGGGGAATATAGTCCCAAAAGAAGACCTGTGTTTATGGAAAAATTGAAATGGCTATGACCTCATAAGACTGCGTAACTACAGGATGTCCCAGAACTTTGAATGATTCTAACCCACTCAAACTTTCTGTTTTTTTTTTTTGTTTTGTTTTTTTACAGGTGCAACTGATTAGAAGTAATGGCAGAAGCAAAACTAAGCTTTGACAAAAAGAAATTTATCTTAAAGTGCTACTGGAAGTGCGAAAACCTACATACCAAATGAATGCCAATACTAAATGATATGATTTGTGATGTTTGCAATTCCATCTGTCTGTGTTATCAGCAGTGTCTGGATCAGAACGGTCATCAGTTCCAACACCTGCCATAACTCCATTCTATGCTTGTCTTCTTTAACTTGGATTATAAAACCTAGATATATCTTAAGAAACATTGTATCATGTGTTTCAAAGTGTGTATACATTTTTTTGGGACACCCTGTATTAGCAGAAGAAACATCGATTTTTAAGTTGGGTGTGTCGCTTGAATATTTGATTTTGAAAGATTAAGAAATTTTGCAAAATATCAGAAAAGCTGAAATACATTTTTATCCTTTGGGAAATGACTGTCAGTAACGTAACATGTATGAAAATTGACTATATTAGGCTCTAACATGCAAAATGTACGGTATGGTCCTTTAAGAGAAGAATGGTAGCGACATTGCTGGAAGGTTCAGACGTGTTTCTGCTTGTGGCTCAGCATGTGCTGTGTCAGCGCTGAGGCACACAGGAAAGATTTGTTACACTCCACACACACAAAGATCCTCCCCGCACAGCTCTGCTCCTGGTGATGCTTCAGCGTTGCCACACGGCTGAAGTTCCTGCTGCAGCCTGTGCAGCTCAGCGGTTTGTCTTTGCTGTGGACATACTGGTGACGAACCAGACGGGACGCCATGGCAAAGGCCACCCCGCACTCTGAGCACTTATGGGGCCTCACTCCGCTGTGAATCGCCTCATGCTCATTCAGATTGGAGGACTTTGTGAAATTCTTAGAGCACACCGAGCAAACGTATGGACGCAGCCCTGAGTGGATCTTCTGGTGCTCCACCATACGACTGGCCAGAGCAAATGTCTTTCCACAGTCGGGGCAGGAGAAAGGTCTTTCTCCCAGGTGCTTCCTCTCATGACGCTTCAGGGAGAGGGGCATGTTGAAGGTCTTGCCACAGTGTGTGCATGGAAAGGGCTTATCATTGGTGTGCATGTTCCGCTCATGCTTTCGCAGGTCAGAGGAGCGTATGAAATCTTTACCACAAGTGTCACACACGTAGGGCTTTTCACCAGTGTGTGTGCGGATATGCTTCCGGTAATCTGATGACCAGATATAGGTCTTGACACAGAAGGGGCATTGATATGGTCTTTCACCAGTGTGCAGACGCTTGTGCTGTTGTAGTGTGCCCTGATGAGAGTATGCCTTACCACATATATCACACACGTGAGGCTTGAGGCCAGTGTGTGTTTGTAAATGGCTCTGCAGGTTGCAGTACTTCTTAAAAGCCCAGTGGCAGTGGGGGCACTTGTAGGGGCGATGCTCTGTATCAACCCCTTCGCTGCGTTTTTTCATAGCTGTGAACAACAGAGGAACCTTTCCATCTTCACAGGCATCATGTAATAACGCATCCTTAATAGAAGCATTCCTTTTATTCTTGTGCATGCTCTTTTTCACATCTTCACGTGGAAAATATTCCTCAACATTTCGCTCTTTCAGCTTCTCACTTTGAACATTGTGGCTCTTGAGGTATTTGGTGCAGGAGCTTCCCTTATTTTTCACTTCATCCAGATGGGCATTATTGTCATATAATGTCTTACTCTCAACATACTGTAATGATTCTGGACTGCTGTGTTCTTGGTGATCTGTTCCCGTTTCCTCTCCTGATGAAAGCTCTGCGTACTTCTCCACTAGAGTCCACTTTGGTGTTTGGGGGTTCAGATATATGATCCCAGGGTCAGTGGTCTCTGAGAGTGAGGTAACACTGTCAAACGAAGACTCACTGTTGTCATTGTGAGATTTAATGAAGATCTGGCCGTCAGTGAGCGAGTGATTGACACCAAGCTTTTTTTGATGGATAACAGCCCCCCTGTCAGGAGTCCACGGGGACGCTGAATCAGCCATCGTCCCTTTGACAGTTGTGAAGGAAATCATTTGCATGCGTGCATTTCAAGCTGCTTGGAGATTTTCAGACACTATTTTCCTCCTTTAAAGGATCTAAGAAAAAAAACCCACAAAATATCTTATTCACTTAGTTTGAACTACTATACACTTGCATTGGTTTAATAATTACTACTATGTACTAGTACTTGCGCAGATAACACTTGAAATACTTGAATATGTGCCTCTGGCAAAGCTTATTTTTCCATAATCACAACACCAACCTCATGCATTTTTGACAAACGGTTAGAATGGAGTACTTACTGTCTCCTTCCTCCACGCAGATCCACCGGGCTGCGTGTTGTGTGAGTGTGTGGCAGCTGGGCGGCGGTGATAACGGGCGGAGTTTGGCAGNCCGGGCTGCGTGTTGTGTGAGTGTGTGGCAGCTGGGCGGCGGTGATAACGGGCGGAGTTTGGCAGCAGTAAATTCACTGTGTCAGCATCAATCCTGCTGGTCAGCAACACCGGTGATATCTTCAGCCTGCTCAGTTTACTCGCTTACCTAACACACATGCGTGTGTAGACTGCTGAATGAGTTACAGGCAACTCCAAAGATTATTTCAAAGTTCAGTTTCTTGTTGGCTTGGGCTCTAAATGTATTGATAACTTTGTCACTTTACTTAAAACTTTTCAATAACTTCTTACTGTAACTGTATTTAGGCTGTTTTAAAGTTGATCGTGAATTTAAACTGATGTATTTTTACAGCAGGTCCTTATGCGTAAAAAAATGTAGAACATCCGTTTAAATAATTGCCAAACCAGAGCGGTAAAGATCGGCAAATTCCGAAGAGTTCCGGCTTTTCGGAAAAATACAGCATTACCCGATTTGGCCGCTGAGCGGCGCATGAGGACACGAGAAGCGATAAGGTGATGAAGTGACTAATCCTTTTTGAAGTCATTAAGAGAATCGTCCACCAGGGGGCAGACTAGTTCTTCTTGTTTGCACTTTGGACAATCAAGGGCGCAACAAATGGCTAAAACTTTATCAAGCAAGGTTTAATCAATCACTTTAATCAAAAGCTGACATGGAAGCTTCAAGACACCTCAATGGACCTTTGGTGTGGTAAAATAATAAATAAATAAATAAATAATAAATAAAAATATCTCCTTTGTTGAGTCCGAGAAGATACGATTTGTTTATTTATTTATTTAAAAGGTTTGGTCTGCTGACATAAAACATACTGAACAATTATAAATTTGAATCACAGTTTGGTCTCTAGTATGCCTTATGATTACGTATTTGCCTTTACATGTACGTATAGGTCTAAAAGGTAAATTACCAGCAAGTTATTGGACCGAAAAAGTAAACAGAATATTTCTGTGGATTTCTCTGTTTTATCAGATTGCAGACGTAAAAAAATGCATCGTTTGTGCGCCTTTGACGGATTGGGAAGTCCGTTCACACTATTTAGTAACTTATTCATTTTATTCATTATTCAACACAAATGACGTTTCAGATCACAAGTTCTACCTGTGTTTACTGCTATTTTTTTTAGGTCATGAGTATTTTATTTCCAATAACGGCCTCAAGATGTCGCTGTTTACCATTAATATAAATAAAATCACAGAGAACCAGACTGGAAAATCACCAACTCCATGAAATTCAGAGGAACAAAACTTCTTGTTCATCTTATTGTGTGCTGATTTTTAATAGCAAAATGTTCTCAGAGGGACGAAGAAAATTCTCTGCTTTGTTTTAAGTTGTGCCATGTGTTTTTGGTAGGTGAGTGCATGTGCCCAGATACAATTAAAACATTCTTGTCTTGATAAATAAGCTGAAATTATTATTATTATTATTATTTTTTTTTTTTTTTTTNTTTTTTTTTTTTTTTTGTCAGTAGATAACCTCTGTGTTTTCTCATTGGTTCTTTAAAATGGATTAGATAACTATTCAAAATCTCCAGATTTTTCTTAATATTGGTCATTGCTACAATCATAAACACTGCCTTAAGTGAATACTAGGTCATATTTTGTAACCTCTTTGTCAGTTTTGGGGAATCTTGGCTTTCCTATAATGCAATGCAGGTCACTAATTGGACAGAATCCATATTTATAGTGAATACCAGCACTATGTGAACACTGATCTATATAAGCTTTTTTCTTTCTTTCTTTTTTTTCCATTTTTTTTTTCTTGGCTCTCTCATACGAGTATTGGGATATTTGGGTTAAGCAGCCTCATCTGTTAAGTAATTAAAACTGTGTGAGATGATTTCTTGATTAAATTGTGCTTGACTGAAATCCCCCCATCCCCACCATACACACACGCACACACGCACACAAATGCGGTCACTGCAGGAACACTACAGGATATTACCATATTCCCAAAGGCTTAAAAAACGGTACATTTATGAACATAGTCCTGCCATAAGGTGATAAAACAAGTCATAAAAGGTAAAACAAACTGAAAAGAAGCTGAAATATTCATAATTCTGAATAATCAAGCTGCATATGTTACATCACTGCCTGTCGTGTGACATTACAAATGAGGCCAGATGCCAAAACTGTCTAATAACCAAGTTAAGGAGCATCACCCAGGATGTCCCTGCTGTGATTGAACTGGTTCCTTAGTTTACTGTGTCTTTGTGTTTCTTCCAGACCTCCATCAGGAAAGTCTTTCTCATGAGCAGATGCACATAAATAAAACAACAGTAAAGTATATCTATAGATTCACGCTGACATGGAGAAATTCTTGCTAAAGTGTGACTAAATGAAAATATTGTTATGCACTTTATTGATACTGACGCATCCAGTAAACACACTGGACGTGTAAGAATAATCAGTTACTGTAAAATGACTTCAACGCGTTTTGCCAGAATTTTGGAGATGAATGAAGGTTTCATTGACACAGCGCGCTGGCACGCTGCTCAGAAAAAGTGTCGAGTCATGCGGGGAGGGTCTTGGTTTTCATGGTGGAGTAAACTGCCCTAATTGAGAACATACCCCATCTTGGAATTTTCCACAGCACTCTGCTCTGCATGGAAATGGTTTATTTTGCTTTGCTGTGTACTCAGTTATATAACAATATCAGGTCATAGAGCTTTTTAATTAGACATGCTCCTCCTATTGCACGCTGACGAGTTATTTTTTAACCAATTGTTTCCTGAGATTTGTAGCTTCAGCACCTTAGAGTTTGGTTTTTTCATCACAACTTATACAGGGATTCTTTTCATAATTTTAATATCCACATGCACACTTCAATTCTATAACTGTAGCCAATAAAAATGGTAAAAGATGCTGATAAAGCCTGAAAATGAAACATGATGTCTAATGTGAGTCCTCAATGGTCCTGACACACAAACCTAGAAAACTTCAAAGTTCAAGTATAAAGCATATAGATCAGGTGTCAGCAACCTTTTCAGTGCCATGTCAGGGTTCCTCTGCAGCCCCGGATCCTATTTTCTACATGTCTCGCTCCCAGTGTGAGACACACACACACACACACACACACACACACTGAATGCACATGCGAAATCTTCTTACTGCAGTTGCTTATGACTGCATGGATATTCACATAACACTTATTGACACATTTCAGCTTTACCTAAATATTTATTATTATTTATTTATATAGTATATATTTTATATATATTTTATTATATTTGTTTATATAATCTATTTATTTAAGATAAAACAAGTTTAACTAAAGGTCATGTTGCTCAACGATTTAGTGTGATACTTGTTGCTGAGCTGCTGAATCTCTAATTCAGCAAGGTTTTGCAGTAAAACTGTGTTTACATGCATATTAAAACTTTGATTATACTCCAATTAAAGGACCATACCACCCATTTTGTATGTTTGAGCATAATAATAATAATAATTCAAGGGCAAATGGAAGATCAAAATAATAAACAAAGCAAATGTTACAAGTTCAAACTTGCTCTCTAATAGGCTCCAAAAG
>VXCM01001906.1:0-21340 GCA_014773175.1 Lucifuga dentata
CCCCCCGGTGCAGGAGCTACAGAGACCTGAAATTCCTTTTGTGAGGTAGCCTGTTTTCTACTAGCATCTAATTCACTAGGGTTCCTTTCATCTCACTTTCTGAATAGCTGAAACATTTTCCTGGGGTTTTCTCTAGATTCTCAACACTTCATCAACAAAGTTGAAACAACAATTAACATGAACATGTCCCATGACGCTCTCTCAGGGTGCCTGTGGCTGAGACTCCTGGGATATGTTGTTGTTGAATGCTTAATGTTCCCTCAAACTTACAATTGGTGTTGAACAGCTTATCAGGACACTTTTTGGACGTGCAGCAGTCGGGTCTGGACTTCATGTACATGAAGGCTGTGCAAGGTTGTGTGGTCTTGTTAGTGAACTCCACATGTTTGACCATTAGGTAATGTACACATACTTTCAAAGTATCTGTTATTGCTAGTCACAACATATTTCACACTACAGGATTTAGACTCCCCATCAGCTCCTGATGTCTACAGTATGTCTCTCAGGCACCTGTTATGTGTTGGAATGTCTCTCAGATTGTGTCTTTGAACAGTTCACACTTAGCACTCGACACACATGGGAACTAGTGCTGATTTCGAGCTGAGACTTGTTAGCAGCAATATTTAAAACAGTCAGTGAGCGCAAAATCAGGGCTAAAATCATGCAGTCTGAACCCAGATTTAGTGATAGAATAGATCAACCTGATCCTTCTTTCCATCCAATGATCATTATTCACATCCTGGTTTAGGCAGCTGCAAGCGTTCTTCCTGCCATCGTGATGTGGTGGCAGGAAGAAGGTCTGCATATTAACCTGTTAGGTCAGCCCTACAGCAGGCTGAGAACCTCTGCACAGCTGTTTGTCTGACATGGGTCACAGTCTTCACATATGGCTGTTGACTCAGAGGCTGGCTGCATGAGACTGTAGACAAGTTGTACAAAATAAATGGACACTTAAAACCCTTTCCATAGGATGCCATGACCTCATGCACTGTATGGACTGCACTGTACGGAGGTTTGGCAGGCATTAATGCAAAGGACATCTCCCCTTTGTACATGACATTTCATTTTTGTAATTTAGGTCTTTGACTTATTCTGTGCTCAGTGGTCAGCGGTTTCCTGCTGTTTGGACTTTGTCACACTCAGTCAGGAGTTGGACTGCAATATATTTTTGTACATTTGGGCCAGCTGGGAGTGCAAAATATTGCTGGTGTCAAACTGGCTCTGAAAATGGCTGTGAACAATAATGTATAGCATTATTAATGTGTTGCATGTTCTGTTTTTTTTTTCTTAATCTCTCTCTTCGATCAAACACCATTTTTCAAAACAACCAGTACTACTACGAAAAATGAATATTTACTTTAGATTTAAATATCACATTTTTCAATACATCATGTAAACACCTAATCTAAATTTGGATCACAAATTGTACCTTTAATTTACAGGATTACAAAGTTTGCACTTTATGCTACAATACTACCATGCCAGCATCATGACAGTGTTTCATATATGGAGGTCATTGTAGACTTCCGAAGGTCCAGAGTGGACCTCTTTACATCAATGGGGACGTGGTGGAGACAGTGAGCTCCTTCAGATTCCTAGGAGTCCACTTATCGGGGGAGCTGACCTGGTCCGTTAACACCAAAGCAGTGATGGCGAAGGCCCAGCAGAGACTACACTTCCTGAGGGTCCTCAGGAAGAACAAACTGGATCAGAGGCTGCTGGTGACCTTCTACCGTTCCACCATCGAGAGTGTAATTACATACTGCATCTCTGCCTGGTACGCTGGGAGCTCGGCTGCGGACAGGAAGGCCCTGCAGAGGGTCATAAACACGGCCCAGAAAATCGTCGGCTGCCCTCTGCCCTCCCTGGAGGAGATCGCCGGCTCCAGATGCCTGCGAAGGTCCACCGCCATCCTCAAAGACCCCTCGCACCCAGCGCATCACCTGTTTGAACGGATGCCTTCTGGCAAGCGCTACAGGTCAATGAAGGCCCGCACATCCAGACTAAGGAACAGTTTCTACCCTTGGGCCATCAGAACACTAAATCACCGCTGACCTGGACATTACTCTGTCAACGTCACCATCATGTGCAATTCTGTTCCCATGGCACCTTGTTCACCACTTTAAATCGGTACCATGTAAACTGTGAACTATATTCTGATTGCTGCTAACTACCTGGTGTTTATTACTCTGTGCAATACTTATTGATTGCTGCTACCATCCCTGCTACTGTTGTAAATATCGAAATACACACATCTATATCTATATATATAAATATACTTGATACACTTTTTTTGATATACTTGATATACACTTTTGATATACTTTGATATACACTTTGATAAGTATATTTATCTTTTCAGCTGTGTAAATATAATTTAAATAGATGTGTACAAAGTTGTTTTTACTCTTTTTTATACTTTATACTTATGCACTAAGGGAGAAGCACCTGTAATTTCATTATATGTTACGTATAATGACAATAAAGCTATTCTATTCTATTCATATACTGTATCATTAGCATACCTGCTGTTCTTACATGTTCACAAGTCACCATACCCTTATTTCTTTATTTGATAGGTCAGCTAACAGCTAATCAGGACAAGAATGCAGATCATTTATTGATATGTTACTTGTTGCTTTATCATTGTCAAAATAGCCAAATGGTCTGAGGAAGCTATCGATTTCATATTGATTTGATATTGCTACACTCCACTGGAAAAAATCAATTATGCTTGACTAGTCAATAGCAAAGTATTGTGATCAGTATCATACATGACAACTTTGTTCTTGATGTCACTCACACAGAACTGTTGTGGGCAATAATTTTCTTCGATTGCATAATAATTCTAAAGGTGCCATCAAATTTAACCAAAAAGCTGTGTTTTTACTCTGTGGATGTAGTATCCTACTCAATATTTTCAGCACCTCATGTCGTACTCAAAAGTCCAGCTAGTAAAGTGATTTTTGTGTGATCCAGATAAACCTCATTGTCCAATCTACTATTAATTAGCAATAATAGATCAGAAGTGTGTATTTGGGTGTCAGTTTACAAAATCACCAACATACAGTAATTGGTAGAACGTCCTTTTATCAAATGTGCATGGCCTAGGTTTCCCTCCTCTTCATCCTCACTTCACTTTTCATCCATATTTTTGTAGAAGAGGAAAGGAATCTTTGCCACTAGTTATTTGTAGTATCTCCTGCCTATATAATTGTGAACTTTCATATCAAGTCCCTTTTATAATAACAGAGGAAAATTTAAAATCATTTTATGTGATTTACACATTCAATTTATGCAGTTGTTATTTTTAGAAACATTTAGTATCGTATATGATATTTCATGGAATCTTTTTGCGTTAGAATTCTCATATAAATGCCATTTTGGGGCATCTCCTGGACTGACCTACTTTTCCCACTTTCACTGATGGAGGATTTAGGTTTAACATCAGGCTCATTGACGCCTTTGCTTAATGCCAGCCAGAGGACAGGATTGTTTTCACTATCTAGTATAATACTCAGGTGGTTTTAGCCTTGTGCACAGTACTTTTGAGTTCATTTATTTATTTATTTATTTATTTTTTGGGGGGGTTGTATTAGAGGCCATTTAAGACTTGGTTTCGCAACATATAAAAAAAATCATATAACATTTTCATTGATCTGGTCTGTTTTAACTGATTTTTTTTTTTTTTTTTTTTTTTTGAAGAAATTTAGAATACATTGGTGTGCTATGAACCTGGGTCTAGGCTATAAGATTAGCGGTACAAGAAGTCAACACTTCCAATAGGTTCAATGATATTATTGGAAATTGCCAATAATTTGATTAGATCTATTTTCCTATTTTCAATATTTGACTGTATTTTTACTATGATTTGGAATGTTGTATCCTTACTTTTGATTCCATACATATTTTTAGCATCTCAAAAATGACTCATCTTCTTCATCTTTCCTCTCTCTTACTCTGCTCCTCTCATGTGGTCTTACTGTTTTGTAGTCAGTACCTAAATTAAAAATAGACCCACTGTGACAGGGATCCAGTGCTCCAGCTGATTACCTCCTCATTTGTTTTTTTAGACTTACTCCCTTAGATTTTTCCTCTGTGCTGATGTCAGCATCTATGCTTTCATCTGCACTATCTTTCATTTTAAGAATTAAAGTGTGCAGTGGATTAATTCCCCCTTAAAAGCCTTTGAATTAATATGTGTGGATGGCAACACAGAGGATGATGAAAATTCAGAAGAATTAGGAAGAGGATGTGAACAAGTTGAAGAAAGTGAGTAAAAGGAAGTAATGTAGAAAGCAAAATGGGGAATGAAAAGAGAGAGAACAAGAAAAGAGTTGAGGGGTGGGAGGTGGGGGGTGGTGAGTGTCTGACAGTCCTAGAACATCAGTGAAGTTTGACTCCCTGGTGGCATTGTGCATTCTAACGTGTCATCTGTGTGGCCCTGTGCATCTGCACATGCACAACCAACAACAGTGTAACAGTTGAGGTTGCATTCCTCTTAGTTAGCTCATACTGGTTGGTGTTTATGCATGTGATGGCTGCTTTGAGATGCACAAAAAATGACTCTCGCTGCAATGTGCTGTTTTGAAGCATCAAACTGTTTTAAACTTTGAAATCTTTAAAAACCAACAGTGCCCTGCATGCTGAGCCTGAATGCTAAATGAACGCCACATGCTGCTGTCAGGAGTGTCACACTTTCCATTATAAAATAAGAAGTCAGTGCTATGAAGAGAGTTCCTTAGTGAACTCTGTCTGTTCAGCATTTATTCCTGTGGTGTTGCATAGTGATCCAAATTGTGTGGGTTTCTGTGTGTGTGTGTATCTTGAAGACGATCGTTTTCTGAACTAAAGAATGATAATAAAGACTTAATCCTGTTTACCAACTGTCAGCATCCAGTTTACAGTGTATTATCCTTCTTCAGCTTGCTAGTAATACTGTTCTAATGGCAGCAGACGTAGCTGTAACTGCTGGTAACATTCAGTTTTACTGAACAACAGAATGAACAATGACAAGCAAAGTGACTATTTTACAAGAGTTAAACTCAGAGGAAATATCAGTTTTAGTTTTTACAAGGCTTTTCTATCTAATATCTAACATATACACATCAGAAGCCCTGCTTTCTCAGTATTCTCTTCTCTCTAACATCCAGCATTTTCTCTACTCTCTGCCTGCCCACTCACACACCCACACACATACACATAAGTACACACACAGCCTCTGTAGTGTAATAGAGAACAGAAGGTCATGGCTCCTTTTACCCCCCTCAGATCTTCCAGTGGTCCCTCTAATGGACCCAGGAGAGAAATTTTACCCTAACCATCAACACAGAGACCATAGATATTACTCTCTCTGCTTACTTACCGCTGCTAAAGTGATGGAGATGCAGGGTATTCTCAAGTGGCAATTGGGTTTCTGGGATATTTTTTCTGCAATCTTCACCAATCATGAAGCTCAAAGGGGTGCAACTGAAGAATTTTTATTTTAAGATATCAAAATAAAAATGGAAGAGCTGTCCATTCCATCAGCTGTTAAGAAAGAAGAGTTCAGTATTGGTTGCCTTATTTTATAATACAGGTTGCTTAGACTGGGGCTACATGTAGATTTTTTTTTTTTCCGGTCGGGTGCTGGGAATATTGGTCATTATGCTGATGTAACATCTACAGTATTAAAAACAAGCAGAACTTAATGAATCCCCATTCAAAGTGATTATTTTGTCTACCATCGACATTTTGCGCTTGCCCAAACTTAAAATATAAATTATATAAATGTTATATGGACAGTTGCTACATGAAGATTTGATTGACAATCCTAATCCACTAACTGCAGTTATACCAAACATGATACGGTGGACAGGAGAATTTATGTCCATGGAGACTGCTATGACATAACTTTATCTCCCAGCTTCATCTCACATTTAGTCTGCTTTTGCTTTGCTTGACAGTAAGTACCTGAAATGAGTCCATGTGTGTAATTGTTTGTTGAAGGTCAACAAGCAAAAGGCAAGTCAACTGTAAAATTTATTGCACCAACCTCTGTGTTGTAACAAGTGGTATAGACCACCTGCCTGAACAACAGAAAAACCATAAAATTGAAATTCACATGGACTGAGTTTAGATGGATAGTATTATGATTTTACAGTGTTTTGGCTCCTGTAGTGGGCTCACAAACATGTGATACCAGTATCCTGTGAAGCTGTATTTCCACAGTCATCTTGACAGATATTATGAGGGGGAAAAAATTAAAGGGGATTCCACTGATTTTGCACATCCAATTCAGTACGCTGGTCATGGTTCAGCATGTGAAAACATCTGTATAAAGGCCTTTGTAGCTGTAGTCTGGAAACTGACCTCTATGACATCACAAGGGTTATTTCCTGTTTTGCTAAAGGAAGTTAAAAAAAAAAGTAAAATATAGAGAATAACAATAATTAAATTATGGTAAAGGGAAAATATGGTATTTTCAAAAACAAACCACTTCATTCTTTTTAATAAAAAAAATAATAAGTTGTGTATTCCTGATTATATCAAAGTGATTTTAAATCAAAATGAAAATTTTCATAAATTAATGAACGATTTAGTTCATTGGTGTAAAAATGGGCTTTTTATGAATGTAAAAGGACTGTGTTGGGATGAATGTAAAATTAGTACCACTAGATGAGGAAGTAGAAATACCCTATTGTTATTGCTGCTACAATTACTGTAACTACCTCTGCTTTTACTTCCACCATGACCTCTATCTTGCTACTGATGGTACTACTTCCACTACAACTACTACTACTGCTACTACACTACTGCTGCTGTCATGCTGCTCCTGCTTACTTTCTCCATTATGCATTTGGAATGTTTCTCTCTTTGCCCCTCAGTGTCTGTCAGGTGTTGCTCAATCAATATTTGCAGTCGGAGTTATTTAATTAGCTTTTATTCTTCATAAAGGCCTCCATAAGCGGTTACACCGGGTGTAATGGTGACAAAACAACCGCGTACATATGCGTGTGCACGTGTGTGCGCGTGAGCCTGCGTGCGCACTGTTCACATCCATCCCCTTGGCTGCGTCGTGCAGCTCATTGCGTTTGATCCACGCGGAGCTGCGCGCTGTTCCTGCTGTCGCGCTCACTTCATCACGGTCTTTACCGAGTCACGGTGAAGCTTTCTGGGATTCCTTCAGTTCTTGGTCGGGGATGAGCATCTGGACCGGAGCGTCCCGGAGACAATTACGCGTCGTGGAGCTCCGCTGTACCTTTTTGTCAACCCCACGGAGGAAATAATCACAGAGGCTGAGGGCAGTCTGGCTGTTTTAACAGGATGGCTGGTGCAAAGTGCCTTCTGAAGACGCCGAGGTAAGAGTCTGCTCTAAACCACAGGAAAGACCCTTTAAAATATGTGAATGAGAACCACGGCGCATAAATCGACGCAGTCACGTCTGAGATACTTCACTGGTGTATCTGTTGTTTTCAGTCACCTTATCTTACTTTATAGTGATTTTGGCGCACCAATGATTCTTCATCAATAAGGAGACGGAATGGATTTGCTGACATTTGTGAAGTAATGATTTCATGTGACCTGCCATGGTGTAGGACCGCGATGAACTGAGTAAAAATCCAGTGCATCATATCTTTCATTTTGCATTTAATCAAAGCGTTGTGATTTGTCATTTGACATGCAAATATTGTCGTTTTGCGTTTGACAAAACGCATGAAGTCCACGCAGATTGTTGTGTTAAAGCTCCCCTTAAGAACACTTTTTCCCCTCTCTGTTGATTTTGTCTGGATCTTGGTGTGATGATAAATTAAAGACACAATCAAAAGCTATTGTAATATTCACAACCTTGACTTGTCACTCTTATTTATTTTTTACTCCAGTTACGCGCGCAGAACTCTCCGAATCTTCTCCAAAAGTTGCTTGTTTGTATAATATATGAAGCAGAGGAGCGTTTTCAGTGGCTTAATTAATTAAAGCTATACTATATCTCTGTGCTCAGACATTTAAGGGGTTAATTATATCCTCACATCAGGTTGATGCCTGCTGGTTACCGGGAGCAACGGAGCGCACCGAACTGTCAATCTGCGCTGATGGAAAGGTCGTTAAGCGCAAAGATTAGAGGAGGTCGTGCGTTACAAATCCATCCCGCAGTTCATCTTCAGTTTCAGCGAAAATCTCCCAGCATTTGCATATATAACCTGTACTGCTTTGTGCCTTTTTTAGTGTTTCACTTCAGTTTTTACAGTGTGCGCATCTAATTTTCTGCGTGCCTCCATATGCACCGCGGATTTGCCACAGTCTTATGTGATTGTGTGTGCGCGCGCGGGCGCGTGTGTGTGATGTTTTGATGTCAGCAGACAAGCACATCATATGCTGTTATCTGCATCACGTTTTGCTGCATCTGGGGTTTAAAATGAGTCCAGCTATTCACAACAAACTCACTTTTTCTGTGGCAGTTATTTACATCAGACATGTTCAGTAATTGCACAGCTACAGTTTGATCCCTCAGGGCTTTCAAAATGAAACGCCTTTAATTTGCTTTGAAATATGTGGATTACAGAGGGAAAAAAAAAAAAACAGCTACTCCTATTTAAACATGCATCCCCATCCTCTTTATTTCCCAAATTGATCCTCATTAATGCCCTCCCAGATAAGCTGCAGTGTGTCTTATCTCAGGGAAAGCATGCACAGAGGATAACGAAGCCTTCCTGAGCCTTTTGCCTTTTCTACATTGTTTTAGGATCACCGTAATCTTACAGACTTCCCCAGCACCATATTTGTATCATTTTGATGAACACTTGTTTATTGCTCTAACATCAAAATCAAAACTCTGACGTTTTTTTCTGCTTGTTCTTCTAAAATACCCAATAAAATTAGGTCATTGATTCACCCATGATGACCATGCATTTTGATACTTTGCAGTGTTTTCTTATATATGTTTCCATTTACATTATCATACAGGAATAAGTTGCAGCCATTCTGGAGCACACTGATACCCTTAAAAAAGCTGTAATTCACTAATTAGTTCAGCCTGCACCTTGGTTTTGGCTTCATGCAGAGAAAGAGAGCGTCATGAGTGTGTTTATGCTGTTCATTCATGAAGAAAAGTCATCCACTCAGAAACCTTTTTTTTTTTTTAGCAAGTGCTTGTTACTCAAATGATGAGAATGTGATTCAAAACAAATTTGGACTGCTGAAGATGAACGATAGGGGAACCTGTTCTTCTTCTTCAAAAAAAAAAGGGAGAATAGGCAGCACTAGTGTTTATTCTTTGGAGGCTGTCCTGACCCTGGGCACTGAGGAATTATCAAATATTGAGATTATTGTCCTTTATAAGTTTTAAGTGTCAATTGTAAGGCAAATGTATGGGAAAATGCCTTCCTTCATTGGTAGAACTTTAACATCTTCCTGATGGCCTACAATAGCTGCTTGGCTCACATGATCAGTGAATATAGCTGCACAGTATGATCAGTATGAAACAGATAAAAGGCTGTTTGATGTAAACCCTCATTAGAGGGCGCACAATTTTTTTATATTCTGGTGAAAAGCACCTCTTCTGACAGTCTGCTTCCTTTGCAGTAACTTCCAGTCATCTGCCATGTTTGAAAGCTCAGAGTCCATCGAGGCAGAGGGAGGCAGCACAGAGAGCACCATGGCCTCATCCATCAGCGCCTGTAAGAAGGTAAACACAGAAGGAAGACGTGTATCCTTGTTTGTTTGTGTTGGGATGACAGCATCGTTCATGCATGTTTTCCTGTTTGTACCTCTGCTCCAGCCATTTCCTCTTTGAATTTTTACTGTCTGTTCATGTACCTGCCTGTCATATCTGTCTCCCTGTCAGTTTTTCTTTATCTGTATGTGTGTTTCCAGTAGTGTGTGAGGGTTTCATTTCCTCCTCCAGGGTGTCTGTGGCACCCAGGGGTGGCGTAATAAGAGGGCCAGCCAGGCCCCCAGGTCAGCCCAACTGATTTATCATCTCCCAGTTCCAGAGAGACAGGAGGGGAAATAGTACAGATCAGTGGGCTGAGGTGAAGGCTAGATTGAATTTCCTCTCAAAGTGTGTGTAGGTTTATTTGTGTGTGTGTGTGTGTGTCTTACTGGGTTATTGTAAGTGCTGGATGGTTGTGTCTATATGTGTGCAGGTGGACTTACTTATGAGTGTTTCTAATTAGCCGACTGCTCACGATCTTAACTGAGTTCCACCTACGTGTCCTGTGGAGATTCAGGGTGAGGAACACATGCTGAGGCCTTTCTTATAATTAGACCTCGGGTTCCACTGAGCTGCCAACCCTGGATGTCATCACACTTACTGAGATCAGCTGAGTCTACGTCACCTTTACCTGGACGAGGGCCTGGGCAGATGGTCCATCCCAGAGGGTGCAAGCATAAGGGGGCATGATTTGTCACTATAAATACACCACAATCTTGAACACATGTCTAACATCTAAAAGGGTTTGAAATATTTATTAAACCATACAGTCTAAATTGCTAAATTAGCTGCAGAAGAATGGTTTTGTTCATAGAATATCACAATAAAACAACTAATTTAGTACATTAGTGGTACACACACAAAACAAATGGTCTGTTTTCTTCTTTTAAAACAGGTAAATTAATAATCTTCATCAATGTACTATAATTATCTCACTCTATATTGCTATATTATTATGTGATAAGTATCAAGGACATCTTTTACTTCATCCTCATAAATAGATAGGTATAGATAGCATAATTGTCATTAAATAACACAAGCCTTTGCAATATAAGTCAGTAATCTATGACAGTCAGTGTATTAGTAAGTAAGTAGACACTTGTTTGTCATTACAGATGGCAGCTGTATGACTTCAGGTTTCATCCTAAAGGCTTCATTAAAATGCCTCTCCTGGGAGAAGACGGTACTTTATGTGCTGTTGTATGCAATGTGTAGTGTCTGGTTAGCTGACAGCTTATTGATTGTTTGCCTTAGACACTTATCCTGGAAAGAAAGATCCCAAGAAAGGTCAACTGATCCCATGGGCAAGAGCAGAAAAAAAAAAAAAAANAAAAAAAAAAAAAAACAATGGCATATAAAAGTGAATGGGTGACTGAGATTGAGTGTGTGTGCGTGTGGCACATGTATGAGCATATCCTGGGGTCATGTGTGGTATCAGTTGCAGCTCAGTGGGGTTTATCTGTGTTTTGCAGGTGCTGTGCAGTAACAGTGTGCTGGACTCTTCAGACTACTGGCTGAGGAATGACAAAGCTCTGTGCAGACTGGGCCTGCTGGACGATGAATCAGAGGGCAGCTGCACCATGGTGAGTAACACACACCACCAGTGATCAAACATGCACACTCCTTTTACAACAAAGCTGGACCGTGTCATGTCTCATATGGAATCTTAAAGCCGCAGGAAGCTGCTTTGCAAGTTTGTGGCCTAAAAATGACAGGGAGAGGAACCTGGATTTTCAGGCTTCACTGCACATAAATGCTGTAATATGATTGTTTTTCCTTTGAGTTACTTTTGGAGTTGAAAATGGTGAAGAAAATGTTTTTTGCAGCAGGTTACACCATTGTTGTCACATGAATTGTTTAGAAAAAACTGTGCAATAATTTCCCTCTATTTACTGTATATGCAGTTTGGGAGAAGTAGGATTTTGAGATACACTGTATGACCAATATTTGAAATCACATAATTTACCTATTTCACTTATTTAACAATTTAAAATTGTCTGAGATCACTGTGCTGTAGAACTCAGCTGTAATTGTACTGTAGGGAAGGATGTTTTTGATTGTAGGGCACTGTTACCTAAATATACAATATTAATTCACTGATTTCACTCATAAATATTTTAAGAGTTATATAGATCAGCTTAAATTTGGACATTTACAAGTGTGTGAAAATGAAAAATCTAACTGTAATAATGATAATAATAATAATAATAATAATAATAATAATAATAATAATGATGATGATAATAATAATAATAATAATAATAATAATAGTGACTATAATAATAATAATAATAATAATAATAATAATTATTATTATTATTATAATAATACTTTGGAACTTTTGGTTTATATAAAAGTGTCAAAAAAAGATTTGTAGTTTGTTAAAGTTCATTACACATAAAAGGCAAATATTCTTTATGTGACGTTTGTGCAGTTTTTCCTTATGTTTTTTTTAGGCTTGAAAAAACATTGGAAAAAATTGCACTCATGAATCTAAAATAATTTCTCAAAGGCAGTTATAGCTGCTTGAAATATACCAGAACTAATTAAACTAATTTGAATAAATTAGTTTATAAACTTGCCACTTGTAGTTCAGTTTGATCCCACTAAGAGATTGTTGAAAGCAAATTTAGTCTCAGCAAGCTGCACATAATCAAATTATTAAAGGACGATGGTTTATATGGTAAATGCATCTCTCTTGTTCTCATTTCATTGCACCCTGTGACTGAATTAATTAACATCACAAATTGATGTTATATCTCATCTCTGTTTCTAACACGACTCCCAAAGATTTCAGCAGCTTGACTTTCTCTTTATTTCGCATTATCTTTCACATTATGATCAGACGTGTGTCCATGCTGGGCCACACAAGTTGTCTGTCTTCTTCTACTTTCCATAAAGTAGAAAACAGAAGCAGACAGAAGCGTCAGTGCAGCCATGTTGCCTCAACCTCAGTTCAAGCTAGCATGTTAAATTATTCTAGTTGCACAGCATTCAAAACAGCCTCTTCTTCAGGCATCAACCTCTGCTCCTTCATGATTTTGAGTATGTAGCAAGTCATTAACATGCTGATTTTCATTGGCTTTTACCTGACACACCTTACAACAACATGTCAGTATATGAAATACTGGGCTAATTAAATATGCATCATAAATATGCATCGGTTATCATCAGTTATCGGAACACAGATTTAGCATGGAACTGTGTCATTAGCATGCATTTTTTTTAATATTATGAGAGATTAATATCCTCTGTGTTCTTCCACCATGATGTTAACACAAATTTTAATAAGTAATGTAAATACAAAGTTCTCAAAAGTAATGAACATGAACATGAAATTCTGTTTTCTATGGAAGACTAAATTTGGTCCAAGATGGAGCTTATTAACAGTATGATCTAGAAAGTGATTGAAATTCATAATCTATTCTTTCTTATAACAACATTATCTGAACTGTTACTTCTTAAAAAGAACCTAATCCTGAGATATTCATCCAAACTGCAGTAGAAGCCTAACAATAAGTTTGAATTTCATCCCCTCAGAGGTAAAAAATCAATTTTCTCACCTTTACCAGTAAAATACCTCGTGTGCTTTACTCATGCTGAAAGGAGAAATCTGCTGTCTGTGAGCAGATTTATGTCAAAACTTGACTCACTGATCACAGTCTCAATGATGCAGGTTTAATTTATATTAACAGTGGATCACTAGATTTAGTTTAGTCCTAGATTTTCCTTCAAGGGAGAACTACTGAAACTGCAATCCATAATTTATTTCTGTTCAGCTGTCCGTAAGTGCAATAAGCCAGCATCAAGAATGGGTGAATAAAATGGCATACCAGGGGTTGCAAATCACATCTGAGCCAGTTTGGCCTCACAAATACCGATTCTGACAAACCATTTCTGAAGAAACAAGTACATTCCTTTGTACTTTTGATTCCTGTCATGGACTCCAGCTGCTCTTCTTCCCCAAATAAATGTCAACATGATACATTCAAAGTGCTTTGACATTTTTTCCTATTCTTCCCCATAAAAGTGCCTGAAGTGTTCAGTCGTCATTACCAAGGTAACAGAAATAGCAGTAATTTGCCAAAGAACATCATTCTTACACACTCATGTCACACTTTGTAAGTGCGAGCAGCCGTGTACTGAAATGAATGTTCCTAAATCCTCCAGACACCAGCTGTATTATCTAGGACAAGATGTACACAAAACTCACATAACTCTCTCTGAGTGCTATCCAAAATCATTTCTGAATTTTATTACAGATCATTTCATTCATTACAGATCCTACTTACAAAAAGCATGTACTTGCTGAATTGGCTTATAGCTATTCTGCACATCAAACTGAATTGTCCCATTGACTTTTACGTTCTTTTCTCATATTTGTGACAACTGTGCTTTTGGACCAAAAGTTTGGAACTAAATTAGGAACTACTTTACCTGAGAGTAAGAATGATATGGTTCCTTCTGTGAGATTTTTGCTTGCATTACCACGCTTCAAGTAGAATGAAGCTTATGGAAGTTAGAGAAAGTTACACAGCCATGTCACTTCCACATCCCAGAGTATGCTGTTTGGCTTCCCAAATTAGCATACAGTGGTGCTGTGCCCGTTCAAAATGTGCCTGTTCAGAATGGGCCAGACTTCATGGTGTGCGCTGCAGCCTACCATTATTTTGTTCTGCACGTCCTCATGAGCCAGCTTTTTTGCAGTGCTCGTTGAAGACATGCCTGTTCGGAACAGGCTGGTGTTGTGCCGAAATCTGCATCCCTCCAAACATGGCATCCTACTTCTGCCAAGATTTGCATCCCCACTGTAAATAATTTTCTGAAGATGAAGGAATGAAATCAACTTAACAGCTCTTTGGATGTGACAGGGTGAGTATGGTGCATGTGAGCCTCCTCGGGGCTGAGAAAGGAGGGGATGCATTTTTCGGCAAGTGGCTCTTCTGCTGAGATTTCCATCCCTAGTGTAAATAACTTTCTGTAGATGAAGAAATTAAATGACATTAAAAACTCATATTTTGGGGCTATTTTTGTGAGACAGGGTGAGTTTGGTGAATGTAACCCTCCTCAGGTCAGGTTGAGACTGTGGCACTGGACCGGAGGATATGCTGCCGCACCCGGAGCATGCAGCACAGACTACTTTTTACCAGCACAGCTCAATTTGAGAACCACTCATCCAAACAACTTCATACGCAACACTGCACATCCTTAGGTCCTGAGCAATAAACCTGCCGAATANCTCATCCAAACAACTTCATACGCAACACTGCACATCCTTAGGTCCTGAGCAATAAACCTGCCGAATATTAACTGCATACAGTGTCAGGTTCTAGATATATTGGTGCCACAGACAGAAATTCCTGCCTTTATGGTTAGATTGTGTCGTACTGTCCCTTGCTACATCTGTTGGAGCTACTTTAATTACTGATGATTGCTGATTTTTTTTTAATGACTGTTTCATTATTTAATTTTCTCAGTAATGATCACATTAAGAGTAATTCAGAGTTCTGTTGAATGTAGCAAGTTTTTTTTTTTTTTTTTNTTTTTTTTTTTTTTTTGTTTTGTTTCATTGTTTACAAAAATAAGCTAAACATGAGTTCCTGAAGACACTCCTGAGTTTTTGAAAGCTTTCTGCATTGCAAAAAGGGCTGTTGTCTCTACAGGACAGGCCCTAAATGGGACTGTATAGGCCTGGGATTATATGAACTGTTTTAATTTAATTGTTTGTTTTAGTGCTGTAAAAACAAAAGCATCTTGGTTTTCACAGATTTTCTGTTGAAACAAGACACCGGTCATTTGTTTGCTTTACTCTGTGCGCTTTCTGTAAGTCAGACTGAACTTTAATGTGAGTTGGAACAGACGCAGCCTGTCGTCCTGCAGCATCGCTCTCAGACTCTGACGTGATAAATTGCTCGTCGGCCTCCTATTTCTCCGCTCAGCTTTCTCTGCCTTGTACGGCCAATCAATCAAACAGCGATTGATGACGCTGTGATGGACAATTTTTTTCTGTCCTGGCCTAAACTTCGCAGGGAAGCAGGAAAAGAAGCGATGGTACTGTCAAAAAAGGGAGAGTGAGAGACAAACGCTGAAGACTGATCCAAACAGGACAGGAAGAGTGGCCACAAAACCACAAACAAACATCTGAAACACTATGGAGAGTGAAGAGAGAGGCGTTCATGGTCAGCGACAGGATAATGAACAAAGCGATTTAATTTGCTGCTGCTGCTGTTAACCATAACTTTAACGCACCACAGCAGTTACAGGATTGAATACATATAGGAATATGTTTCTGCTTTTCTAAGAACCTACTTCTAAGAACCTAGGAACCTCAACCCTCACTTTGACAGAAGCTTAATTCAGCTTTTGGTTCCTGGGCAATGGTTCCTGCCCCGTAAAATAACTTGAGACAGGTTAAGATGAATTGGAACAAAGAGGAAGAGAGAAAGAAAGATGGAAAGTGAAACTGTCTGATAAATAGGGAATAAAATAAGCAAGGAGCCCGTGGGAAGGAAATATAAGAGTTCTTGAGATACGTTGAAACTGAAGCATGACAAATGCCAAAATTAGTTCCTGTTTTCTTTCAATTTTTTAAATACGTATTATTATCATGGCATGCTGTTGAGCTTCCAGGATGTGTGTGTTTCAGAGGGAAATGAAAGGTTTATGTATTCAGGAATAGTCTAAAACAGTGAGTGTTAAAGGCCAAAAACTGAGCTAAATAAAAGATAAAAGCTAAGGATTTTGTTTGTCTCGCTCTCAGTCACCTCTGGCTGCATCATGTTGACACCTTGGATCACTCACTCATGTTTTAATGCATGAAGTCATGGAAATGTCATGTAGGTGTGATAGTCACGCTGAAGTTCATCACACCCCTGAGAAATTTGACGGTAAGCATTCTGTAGAGGGAGCTGGCACCTGTTTGCTCTGCAATGCAAGCACTTATTTCATTTATGTGCATGTGATTTATTTTTTCCAAATAAATTGCTTCCATTATAACTTCCCCCAAGGAGGTTATGTTTTCACCCATGTCTGTTGGTTTGTTTGTTTGCTTTTTGTTAGCAATATTCCTCAAGAAGTTATGAACTGATTTTGATGAAACTAGGTGGAGAGGCAGGCATAGACGAGAGGAAAAAAGCATTACATTTTGGTGCTGATCTTGATTGAGCGCCAGATCAAGGAATTAAAAAAAATAATAATTTCTTCACATTGCAAGATAGGTCGTTTTTCAATACTTTGTCTTCAGAAGTAAACCAATCTTTGAAAAATCTGTGGTTAGCATTGGTGTTTCACAGAAAGAAGATCTCTGGGTTCAAAGCCTCATGCTGGTCCTGCTCCTTTCCGTGTGGATATTCTCCCATGTTTGCATGGATTTCCTTTGGGTGCTCTGGTTTTTATGCCATCATCAAAATGTGTGTGTTAGTTTAATGCTTCTGCCATTGCCCTTGGGCACTGCACTATGGCTGCCCACTGCTCCTAGTAGTTCGGATGGGTCAAATGCAGAGGCTGAATTTCCCCACAAAAGTGTGGGATCAATTAAAAGAAACATATATTACTAGAACAAGACAAATTTGGTCTAGCCTTCTTAAGCCTTGGTGGAGATATGCGCTCTAATTAGTGTCCTTCTACTTTCTATTATGCTTAAGTGTACACTTCTTAATAATATGCATATGACAAAATGCTGAATGGAAAATTAATAAGTCAATAAGAAAAACTTGCAAATACAACAGGAATAAAGTGGATAAAAGCAAAAGTCACTATATATAAAATTTAGGTTTTTCTACTAGCAGTAAGAATATGTGCCAAATATTCCGATTGCAGAGTATCTCTTTTTTGAAGAAAGGGAAAGTAAAATATGTCTGCAGTGTAATCTGTATATTCCACCGTCCATTCCTCTCAACTTTCAGCCTTCCTGCTCTGAATTTGTTGTATTTTGAACAGAACGATCCATTCATCACCAGATTCAAACATTTCACACTTGGGAAGTGTGTAGTGTCCTAACCTGTCATTTCCAGGCCCAGAGAGAGAGAGAACAGAACAAATATGCCACCTGCACCAGACTTACGGCAGGATCAGAGCAGGAAGAGAAACCTTCTTCTTCCCTCTTAAGCTGCCCCTTTTTACCTCAGGCTGTCAACCTGCCACAATCACAAATGAAAAGCTTTGACCGAAGGTTTACGTCTCTGAAATGAGTCATCTTCACTTTCAAAGCTAGCAGATAGCTAACTATTGGCATTCTGTGTTATTGCAATGGCAGGAGCAATTCAAAGTGTCAGTAAGGGCAAATATAATCACACATTTATGTTCCCTCATTCATAAATGCCTGTTAGCAGCATCTTTTAGCATTTGTCTTGAAAGAAAAAAACTTAAAAAAAAAAAAAAAAAAAAACTTATTTGCATGTCAGGGAAGCTATTCACAAAACACTCCGCCACACAAAACTTAAGACCTATTTTTAAACTGTATTTGCCTCACGTGTTAGTGATCAATAAATGTGATATATTAGCCCATTCTGTTGATCAGTCAGTTTATTTACTAAATGACGAGTTTTGATTCGATCTTGCACACATTCTCACGGCACTGCACAGCTTCCTCAGGCTTCATCCGCTGTGCTCTGTGTCTCTCACACATACGTGACACACACCACACACACACACACACAGCTCCTGCACACCAGACTCTCCGTGTGTGGATCTGTTATCGTTCTTAAATTAGCATCAATCTTTTAAAATGTGGAGCTCTAAAGATGAGAATTGTTGTTTTAGCATGTTAGTTTTGCTTTGATACCAGAGGAAGCAGTATAAAGCATGGCTCTTAGAATCAAGCAGCTCATTAACATTTCATTGGATTTTACATGAGACTCACCTTACAGCAATATGTCAGTAACAGGACAGTGATGCATTGACTAATATAGGGCAAGCTTTGTGAATTAACTTTAATTATAATGCTGCGTATTTAGCATTGTGCTGTGTAGTTACTGTGATTTTTTTTTTTTTTTTTTTTTTTCTTTAATGAGACCCATATATTGTGTCTTATCATAAACATAATGTGTAAAACTGGCAAATCAATAGTCCGGAACCTGTAGCTTTATCACTTGGATGGAACTGTTTGTATTTCCCACACCATGGACAAATTGTCATAAATGATTTCATAGTTCATTTCTTTAATATTTTGTTAATAAATGCTATCATGATTATGCCTTGTGTATTTGCAGGTTTGGTGTTGTGTGCTATAGGAAGGGCTGAATTATTTCAGCCCATGAAATATCTAGTTGTGATTATTTTTTTCTGAACAATATAGCAATCATGATTACTTCAAAATGCACCTTTCTGCTTAGAAAAATAAAAATTCTCTTGATTACACTAAAGCCTTAAAAACAATGTAATGAACAACTCAACACACCACATTAAAACCCAAGCATTTCAAAGACACAGAAAATATTCAGTCAACCATATCAGGTCCACTCATAACTTTCTGTTGGCCATTTTCATTTTGTTAATTTAGGCTAGATTTCTTATTCCCTGTAGGAACATATTAACACATTTGATCCACATTTCCTGGGGATTTAAAAAAAATTCCCGAAAGAATACCTTCACCGTCCAACTGGAAAATCTGTGGATCTGCCAGTGATCATGCACATTTACTGCCCGACTGGGAAATATACACATTCCCTGGAGACTTTACACATTCCCTGTTTTTTCAGCTATAACACATATCTGAAGTTCAATGTCATGATTAGTAACAACCAGCGCAGCTTCAGCTTCTTGCTCTTCTCTGTAGCCTGGGGCTCCAAACTGAGCAACTCGCACTAATTACTTCAGTGTGTGTTTTTACACTCTGTAATGTTGCATATATCCTATTTCTAAGCACAGTAGAAATTAATGCATTTAAAAATTATGCATTCAACAATGTCTTTCTATTATTAAATTAAGTAGCAAGAAGCACAGTCAGAGGCAAAAAGCCAAGAGATAGTCTCAAATTGTAAAGTGGAATTTCCATATTATTTTTATGCTTCTAAACAGGTGGATGTTATGCATTTTGTCAGCGTAATATGTAAGTTAAATTTATGAGAGCAAAATAAGGCTGTTTATAAGCAGAAGCATGCAACATTAGCATGCCTGTCTGGTCTTTACATAAACACATTGTAGCTTATGCCTGGCATCTCCAAATTATTATGGCAGAGTCAGTGAGTCTTAATGTTGTTTTCCCTCCAAACTTCATTTGAATTAAATTAAACTTAAAATGAATTATAATTAAAGTTGCCGGTTACCAGGATAAGTCAAAACACATTTCACGTCATGGAGCTCATTCATGATGTAGAGATGAACTCCTGGCAGCATTATGACCTTCCAGATAAAAAATTCTGGATAGTGTGCACATCCAGCTCAAGTTGGCATTAGGAGCAGGACAAAATTAGAGCATTGCAGAAGTGGAAGGAGTTAATCCATACACTGAGTTATAATACTCCCCAAATACTTTATTAAAGCAATATTTCAGTGTTTGACAAACACCTTGCTGGTTGAAATAAATTAAATGAAATTATTTTTGGGAGCATTTTAACTATAGGACTTCTAGGAAATTTCCATTTCTTATAATTGGTTCAGCTGCTGCTAATACTGCAATACTTATTTCAATAAACCTTTCAAATGGCCATATTTTCTTTGTTGATTTGGGAAGAAAAACTACACAGAGAACAGGCATAATAAAGGCATTTTTACTGTATATTCAATAGAAATGAATTATGAAAAAGAACAAAAAAGAGCCATAATTAAGGAAAACACAAGATAGGATGAAGAATGGTGGATTTGATAGACAAAGGAGAATGACAATGTTGTTCTGTATTAGAATATGTCTGTGCATGTTATACCTATAGCAGCTGTGGCTAAGCATTTCGATAAGCCCTATTTGTGTGTGTATGTATGTGTGTGTCTGTGTCTGTGTTGAGCAATAGAGAAATTTGCCCACCAGACAATTTTCTGCATTCAAGTCTAAATGGGATTTTATGCATAAATAAATTGGGACAATTGAACCCTTGTGTGTGTCTGCATCCTTAAGGCTCGCACACATGCGGACACACATTGGGATAAAGTCCACTACCAGCTGAACTGAAAAGTAAACTTTCTCCCAGAGCTCAGTGGCAGAACCCTGACATGCCCACAAGGTCCAACTTATTTTCGAGTTCATCCAAAGTCTACAAAGTCTGTTTGAATGCAGATTTTACCAGTCACTTCAATATTCTTAAGTTCTTGCAAGTTAGCCCAAATCCCCACAGTATTTCTGCTTCAAATCACCCCAAAAAGTTCCACTAAACAAACGCAATCAAATACATTTTTTAACATTACAACAATTTATTGCAGAATGACACATAAATATCTGAAGTTACATCAAAATTTTAAGGAAACATTGCTGCATATTCACTCTTTTCTGGCCCAATAAACTAACAAAAAAAAAAAAAAAANAAAAAAAAAAAAAAACAAAGAAAAAAAACAGTATTAAATCATTCCATCATGTATAAGTTTTACAGTAATTTTGGACATAGGTACTGAGAAATAATGCAAAAGATGCAAATAAACTTAAGTAATGTCCATCCATAATGCAGCCTCAAGGGGGCACAAGCCAGTGTCCTCCTTGTGCCGGTCCCAAGCCCGAATAAA
>VXCM01001907.1:0-20977 GCA_014773175.1 Lucifuga dentata
ATTATATTATATTATATTATATTATATTATATTATATTATATTATATTATATTATATTATATTAATGTAAACTGACATACCACAATATTTTGACTCAAAGGGATATGACGAAAAGTAGTACCAGTAGTACCTGTACTCCCCCTACAGGACGCATTGTGTAACCTTTGAACTGTGCACCGGAAACCACGTGGTTCAGTTTTTCACATGTTTCGCTAGCAGCGTACATCCATGGCAGCTGGAGTAACTTTTCTGTAGTAGTATCTAGTTTTTACTATAATCGACTCGTAGTTTTTCAGCAAAACCATGTCTGGCAAGTCGGAGTTGAAAATAAACTCCCAGTTTGCGCAGAAATATGAGAAATATCGGCAGAAAGAAGAGTTACAGAGACGTAAGTGTGTGATTGGTAGCTACCTTTAGCTAACCTAACGGGCTAACAGCCCAGCGTGGAAATGTGCAGCCAACGTTAATTGTTGTTTACAGATTTGTGGGTCAAGTTTTCCACACCGCAGGCTTGTTTCTTAGCATGATTTTAGCATGAAATAACGGTGTTTTATGTTGTCATATAGTGAAGGACCGATACGGAGACAGAGGTGCAGACAATGAATCAGGCTCTAGCTCTGAGTCCAGCTCTGATGACAGTGAAGTGGTTCGTATCGCAGGTTTTCCACAGTTTCCCTTATAAAAAACAAACAACTTTCTCAATCATTTACTATTATGTTTGTTATTTTCCTCCAGGAACTGGACCCAGAGGTGGAAAGGGATTTTTACAGAACATTGTCCCTGCTGAAGAAGAAAGACCAAAAAATCTACCAGAAAGAGGCCCAGTTCTACTGTGAAGGTTATTGTCAAATACTGCTATGGATGATTCCCTCAGTAGCTTGTTGAGTATACCTTTGCTTTCCTAAATAAAAGATCTCAAACGTTTGCTTTCAGCCCCATCTACCAGTGATGCCATGCCTTCAACCTCAAACAAAGCAGTAAAGCCTATGTATCTGAGGGACTATGAGCGTAAAGTCATCCTGGAGAAGGAAGGGTGAGTGAGCTACTGTTAATAAAAAATGTACACTGTTAAGCTGCACCACAGACAAAGCTCTAATTATTTTATTTATCATCAGAAAATATGAAGATGATGACGATGACAGTGATGATGAAGAGGCTGCCAAGAGGAGAGAGGTATGCTGTTGTAGCAAATAATGTTCCCCTAGGAATGTGGAAGCATGTATTGATTGCAGCTGTTTATTAACCATATATATATATATTTTTTCTTTTTAAAGAGAGCTGCATCTCCAAGTTACATTCAGGAGCAGAAATCGCTAAAAGAAAGGTAAAGCTCAAGCGATTTGGGAGGTCCAACAATGGTGCTTTCAGGCAGTATACAGGAGATGACAATTTTAAAACCGCGACGATGTTTGGACATTTCACAAGGTTCAAATGTCATTGTTACAGAATGAACCGTGGCAAAATTGTTTGCAAATTTGAACTGGTGCACCAGTGCGGAGCCAAGCGTCACATCATTCACGTGACTCAAATTTCAAAATGCTGTTGTAGACCACATGTCAAACCCAGAAATGTTGATGTATCAATCTTGGGTGTCTTAAGATGCTATTTCTATAAATTGTTAAACAAAATCTTTCTCCAGCTTCCAAAAGTTTGTCCAGGACAGTGAGGATGAAGACAGTGAGGAAGATTGCGTGTCCCGTCTGCTGACCAGGAGGCTCAAAACACAGGAAGAGAAGGTCAGAATCAACAGGTCTCACACAGCAGAGTAGCAAGTTGCTCTGGATTTTGAAGTGGGATGGTGCAAAAGCAGTTGCTCGACTGCAGATACATAAAACATTATGATTTTGTATCTGCATCTGTGCAAAGGATAAAGAAGAGGAGGACTATGTGGAATGGCTGAAAGGCCAGACTGAGCTCGAGGGTCCAGCAGAGGTGCAGGACATGGTGAGTAAGTGTGATTACATGAGGAGAAGAAAATGAAATGCTGGAGAGAAGATTAGGAAATGTGATTGTAATTTTCTTTTGCTGGACAGAGAGGTTTATGTTTAATCAGCCTAGTGATGAAACTGGTTTGTGTCGAGACAGAAACACCTCAGGGACTACTGGAACGACCCGGAGTTGGATGAAAAGGAGCGTTTCCTGAGGGACTATGTCCTAAATAAGGGCTACCTAGATGAACATAACGATGATGATCGGTGTGTTGCTGCCTGTCTAGAAGTCATTCCATGAAGGTTGACTGATAAGTTCTGAGTCAGGCAAAGAAAGAACAAACTCAGGGGCGCTTTCAAAATCTCTTCTGACTTGAAACACTTTCTACCAGTGACGCTGAATGCATTTTATTCTGGTTTGATAAAAGTTGTTTTTTTGGCTATCTAGAATATCCTCCACAGCACCCGATGTAAGCATGCGACCCAATCATAATATTGCCAGAAACATGGAGTTGCCAAAATATTTTACAAAAGTCACCAAACATGAATATACTGTAAGTGCCAAAAAAAAAAAAAAAAAAANAAAAAAAAAAAAAAAAAACACACACACACACTCATAAAAATGGTGATGGTAATGAGCAGGAGAGTGAATGTGGTGAATTTGTTTCCACAAGCTAAATTCTCTTAATCAAATGACATTTATCAAGAAAACATTTGAGCACAAATTGAGATGACAAAAAGTAGATCAGTATTGTTAAATTTGGAGTGAGATTTATTCCTTTGTGAGCATAAAACATGATTTCCAACTGCTCTGTTCACGTACTCTTTTCCGTATCATGGGTGGACTTCAGCAAGTAGATCATCATTGCACATTGGCCTAGTTTGTCCATTTTGTAAACTCACAGAGCCCTGAGTACCTCTGGAACATAAAAGTTATCATAACACTCAGATGCAGTTGGCGTGTAAAATATATTTCAGCCCTTGCTTACGTCTGTGCGCTTCAGGCTCAGAACTTATCAGTCAACCCTTGTCCTTGAAGTCACAAAATCATAAACCAGTCATATGCAGAACAGTTGTAGACTGACTGTTCCTGATTTTTAAAGGATCCCTACCTATGAGGAAGTGGTCCAGGATGAAGTTGAGGATTCTGAGGAGGAGGGAGAATCGTTCTTGGAGCGCCAGGATGACTTTGAGAGAAGCTACAACTTCCGCTTTGAAGAGCCGGATGCTCAGCAAATCAAAACCTATCCCCGCAACATTGTCACCTCCGTGCGCTCCAAAGACGACGGCAGAAAACGCAAACGGCAGGAAGTNCCCCGCAACATTGTCACCTCCGTGCGCTCCAAAGACGACGGCAGAAAACGCAAACGGCAGGAAGTGAAAGATAGGAAGCAAAAGGTCCGCGTGTCACCTTATTTTCATTATTATTTTCATGCTCCCGTGACCTTCAACACGCTGCTGCACAACTTTAACCTTTGCCCTCCCCGCTTCTCTCTCGTTAATCTTAAAGGACCACACCGGCCATTTTGCATGTTTGAGTCTCATATATTCAGTTTTCATACATGTTACGTTACTGACAGTCATTTCCCAAAGCATACTACTGGAACGGTGAATTAAAAATGTTTTTCCTACCTTCCAGATCACCATTGGTTTCAGTTCATTCTGGTACGCTATTAAAATCAACTTGTTGATACTTGAAACATTCTTGGGATAGGTAATCCATCATCATGAACAAGACGTGTATTCATGTTTTTTTTCAAAGTTTCATAATTTTAGCGATTAAATGCAATAAAAAGCACATTGTGAATATATGTCTCCACCTGGGAATATAGTCCCAAAAGAAGACCTGTGTTTATCGAAAAAGTTAAACGACTGTGACTTCATAAGGCTGCGTAACTATTAGCAGGCGAAACATCAATTTTTAAGGTATCGCTTGAATATTTGATTTTGAAAGATTAAGAGAGTTTGCAAAATAAGGAAAGCTGAAATACGGTTTTATCCTTTGAAAAACGGCTGTCAGTAACATAACGTATGAAAATTGAATACAGTATATTAGGCTCAAACATGCAAACTGGCCGGTATGGTCCTTTAATGTCTGTTAGCTAATGGCGTGTTGTTTTGCCGTTTCAGGAGAAAGAGCAGAAGCGGGAGCAGCTGAAGCAGCTGAAGAACCTGAAGCGGAACGAGATCATGGAGAAGCTGAAGAGGCTGCAGGAGCTGACCGGCAACGAGCAGCTTGCCTTCAGCCAGGTTGACCTTGAGGGAGAATTTGATCCACAGCAACACGACCAGCTCATGCAGGCGAGTACATACACATATACACAGATACATATATACATATGCTGCAGATACAATAATGACACATAGTCAACAATCACAGGGTTGTCTTTATTTTTTTCTGTTAATTATCTAATATCAGATTTGTCTTGTCTTGTTTCCATCGGCAGAAATTCTTTGGAGATGAATACTATGGCAATGAAGAAGAGGAGAAGCCTCAGTTTGATGATGATGATGAGCTAAAGGGTAGGCTTCTGTTTTCTTCCCATTAATTGCTGCAGCAGTTTTGAACTGTGCATGTTCAATATGATGCAGTATTTAGGCCACACCTGTGGTAAGAAGTAAGTGTCCTGCAGATGGCGCTGATTGCATTCCAGCATGGTAGTAAGGTTTAAAGGACCATGCTGGTTATTTTTGCATGTTTAAGCCCAATAAATACTACCTGCATATACTTTATTGCCAACCATTTTCCAAAACATAAAATCATATTTTCATTTTCCTCTTATTTTGCCAAATCCCCAAATTGTTGAAAATCAAATATTCAGTGATACATCCACCTTAAAATTGTTGAAATATTTTGTTTGATAACACTTAGGCATGATTGTAGAGGGCAGTTTCTCTGTAAAAACCCATTTTCTCATGGGACTATATTCCTGGCGGAGACATACATGTTCTTCCATGCTCCATGTTGGACCGGTTAAATTAAGTAACTTCAACAAAAATAAGAACGGCCTTCGGTTTACGGTGATGGGTGACTTATCTCAAGCACATTTCAAGTCTCCAGTAGTTGATTTTTAATATTCTAATGGAATGAACTGAAACCAATGGCAGTCTGGAAGGTAGGAAAAATAAATGTAAAATGTACCGTTCCACTAGAATGTTTTTAAATTAAATAGTTGGCAGTAATGTAACGTGTATTTGTATTGTATTTATTGCGCTGAAACATGAAAAGTCACGGGTATGCTCCTTTAATGTTACACATTTATATGAATGAATGAATGAATTTTTTTTATTATTGTGTCATTCATATACAGGATTATACCCAGCCCACATGGGCTTACAAGACACCATTTTCTGTTGTATTTCATGTATTTTCTCTTGTATATTGTGCTGTCTGTCAAGATATAGCTTACTTTTGTGTGTGTGTGTGTGTGTGCAACAGAGCACTGGAACTGGGACACATGGACTGGAGAAGGAGGAGAAGACGAATGTGAGGGAGAGGAGTACGATGCCACAGAGCCTCACTGTGATGATGAAGACTTCATTGTGAGTTGATTCATTTTTACACCAAGCAGAATTTCATTCAGGGAAGCTCTCAGGTGGACTTGTGTGTATATTGTGCAGCGATAAGTCGGATAACGTTGTTTACTTGTGCTGGTAATTTTTAAGAGATGGTTGCTCACCAGAAGTGCTTTCTGTGAGAATAGATGGATGCAGACTACGACCCCGCGCAGCACACTGCCTCCAAGAAGAAGAAAAAGGAGAGGAAGAAGATGAAGAAGGAGGATATGCCACAAATGGGAAAAAAGAGGAAGAAGTCTTACTTTGCAGAGGTCATCACCAAAAACAAGCCTGTGTTTGATCCCCGTAAGTGTCATCTCACCTCTTATCAAGTTTCAGTATAAACTTGTACTTAATAAGCTCATCTTGCATAATTCAGGTAGAGCTTCCAATGTCATTTAAAGGACCATACTGATGATTTTGCATATGTGAGCTCAATAAATACTACTCACATACACATTATGTTACTGCCAATCATTTTCCAAAACATAAAACCGTATTATTGTTTTTGTGTTATTTTATCAAATCCTCACATCTTTCAACATCAAATATTCAGCTGATACACACACACACACACACCTTCAAATTCAGTGTTTCACCTGCTAACACACATGATTGTGGAGACGTATGTGTTTTTCCTTGTAGCTCCATGTTGGACCAGTTAAATTAAATAACTTTGACCAAAAATAATAATTTCATGTGGCTCACTGTGATGGATTACGTATCTCAAGCACGTTTCAAGTCTCTACGAGTTTATTTTTATAGCTTACTGGAATGAAATGAAACCAGCCGGAAGTCCAGAAGGTAGGAAAAACAAATAAAAAATGTACTGCTCCAGTAGAATGTTTTGGAAAACAGCTGGCAATGACGTACTGTGTTTGCAGGTTGTATTTATTGATTTTAAACATGCAAAATCACCGGTGTAGTCCTTTAAGGTTGCAGCTCTGACATTGTTGAAGTTTTAGCTAACTGGACGCTGTTTACATTACAGAGGAGAAAAGCTTTGAGCAGTATTTGGACGAGTACTATAAGCTGGACTATGAGGACATCATTGACGACCTCCCCTGCAGGTTCCGCTACAGGCAGGTGCTGCCCAATGACTTCGGCCTGACCACCGACGAGGTGAGAGCGCTCATACTTCTAATAAGTCCACTTCAAGTCATCCTTATCTGAAATGTGTGCTTTAAAGGAAATTAGAAAGTGGAGATTTAAGGTGACGTGGCGGTTGGTTAGTAATGCTGCGACGCTCGAGTCCTGCAGTGATGAGCCTCGATGTGACTGATCTGGTATTGCTCCCCTCCGGGGAAAAGCTCTGACCAGAGAATGATCTCAGCTTAATCTTCTCTCTGAGCAGACACATGGTGATCGCACGAAGCAGCAGCAAATGGAAAATGCTTGGATGGTTTGACTGCATTTTGTTTGTTATTGGTGTAATAATCAGATTATTTCATTCTTTATTCAAGACGTGGAGAAGAAGAATTAACCACACGTTCTGTTTAAAACATGAGGTTGCACTGCTGTGGTTGATGAACTGAGGTCGTATTTTCTGGTTTTTGCCACCAAATCTTCCACTCGTGTTAAGGCCCCTGCAGTTTTAGGCTCTCAAATGAAAGGAAAAAAGAAAAAAAAAGAGAGAATGAATTGTGGAGAAATTTGAATGGTGGTCCTAGATAGTAGTAAGTCATAAGTCCACAGATGGCCAATTTAGCAACCAAAGAGCCTGCAAAAAAATTCCGACGTGTCAGAAATTTAGGACAAAAATCTCGCAGTTTGACTGATGCTTCGGACTGTGTCTATAAACCGTCCAATAGAAATATGACATGAAATTTCATGAAGGTGTTTCTGAGAGTCAAACACTTTAATAATCATGACAACACTGTCTTTCTTGTGTTTATAAAGTGTTTGTATGTGTGTTAGAGAGGTTGATCACAGAGCACTGATTTCATAAAACTTATCTTATAGTCTGACACAGATATCATCTCACACAGTCTGACATGCATTGAACTTACAAGATCATGTTATCAAACATTAGGAACCTTTAATTAGCAAAGCACTGGGTGTTTTTGTTACACATTCTGCTGAGAAACCATTACACAATGGATCATGAAAAACTCAATATAACAATGGTATCAAGCTGAATGTTAGAGTAAATCAAACATCCAGTGTTTATCTGATTGCATCTAATGAAAGACTCTGGTTCTTTCCAAAGATCATAAATGCTGACGACAAGGACCTGAACCGGTGGTGCTCTCTGAGGAAGACCTGCATGTTCAGGTACTCACTTTGTGCCTCCTGTACAAAAGCTGATGTGCTGGTGCAGTGTTTTACGACATATTCACCGCTTTCTTCCATTTTCTCCAGGTCTGATAAAGAAGAGATGAGTGATTTGAAGAACTACAAAATCAAATCACAGAATGAAAAGAAGAAGAGAGAAATTTTAGGCTCTTTGTATTCTGAGTGAGTAATGCATGAAGCACCAACTGATTCGGATATACTTCATATAAGAACCCAGCTGCTGAGAAGCTCTGTTATTAATGATGTATTAAATATTTCTCTGAACTTATACTACAGACAAGATACAGAGGCGGCAGACGCAAAGACCAAGGTGGGAAAGAAGAGGAGAGATCGTCTGAAGAATGCTGATAAGCAAGGCAGAGAAGAAGAGGATGGTAATGCAGCTTCCATTAGGGACTCTACAGAAGGAACGCTAGCCCAAACCCTCAGAGAGGAAGCGGGCAGCGTAGAAGAGGACGAAACGTTCCTTATACCCAAGAAGAAGATGAAGCCAGTAGAGGAACCTCAGGAGGTGGTCACTGCTGAAGAAGTGGCAGATACCACTGAAGCGGTCGAGATCAGGACTGAAAGGCCAAAGTGGCCCAAGAAGAAGCACAAGCATTCAGGTGGACGCCTCCTATCAAGAGGCCCCGGGGTGAGAATAGGTGGCCGAGAGTTCAGCAGACAGAGACTAAAGGCCTACGGTCTGAACCCCAAGAGACTATACTTCAGACAGCTGGGCAGACAGAAACGAAAAGCTCAGGAGAAGAAAGAAAAGCAGAAAAAGAAGTGATGAGATCATCTGCTCAGCCATATCTGGCACATAACTGTCCACAATACAATCAAGAGAATTATTTTGGCCTGAGGATCAAATAAGATGTGTAAACTTGATTACAGTATAATAGTTGTATAGGCTCACACTGTCCTTTTCAAATAACACAGATTTTAAGAAAATCATTTCAGGCAGCAGTGTAGCTACAAACTTTATATTTGTAGTCATAATTGTCAAAATAGTTATCAGTTATATATTGATATACTGTATAACATAGTTATATATCAGTATATCCTCCTTACAGACCAAGTTATGGATACCATGTAGTCATGCTGTTTAGTGTCACTGCATTATTGCATATATTTGGATTTCTCAAAATTGTAATAAACATGCAGTAATTTAATTTGATTGTTTAGAGTTGATAGTAACTCATTTTCATTTTGTGGCCAAGACACAAGTCAACACAACCGTGGCATTAGTGACCACAGAGACGCTACATAGAGACAAGTGCCTTTTGTGTATTTTCAGAAATCTTTCAGTATTTTGAAAATTTTGTTGGCAAAGTAAAAAATATGCTTAATGCTTGAGAATTGTGTTGGCCCTAATAATTTCAAATACATTATTTCAGCCTTTTTTTTTTTTTTTTGGTTCGTTTCTAACTCACATCTACAAGTGTGAGATGTGGATAAAATGACCTAATAGAGCTCCAGATATCTTTTCTTCATTTTTTGAAATGGCAAAATACATAAACATTGTTACAATAAGTTTTGTTATTCCTAAAAATAAGAGTATTTTTTCAAAAACTATATCAATACATTTGTGTCTGTGTCTGAAAATTAAGTTGTAAGTACTAGAGTTTAGATAACTTAAAGTGATTAGCCATGCATATTAAAAACAAACACTGAATTCAGCTATGGTTGCATTCAAATCCCCACAGCACTGTTATTCAAAAGAAATGGATGTGATGTTAAATAAGTAAATGTAACTGATATCTGAGATGTGAAACATAGGAAATATTAAGTACAATGCAAAATCGTTTGATTAATTTTGGATGCAACACATAATAAATGAGACCTAGACTACTGCATATGAGAAAAGTGGGCTGTACACAAGAAACCTATAAAAAAACAAAACAAAAAAAAAAACAGTTACTGCTACTGCTAACACAGTAGGACTGCATTAGTGTTAAATGAACTCATTAGGCAGTTACACTCCTCCGCAGTAGGGGGCGACATGCACCTTTACAGCTTCTTAGAGATACACGAAGAAAAAAAACCGGCGGTCAATTTTGAATCCCGGAACAGTGCTGTTCTGCTTCACAGCTCCACTCTGGTACGTTTTTCTTTTGGTCCAAAATAAGATAATTTCGTGTATAAACACGTTTTTCCTTTGTGTAATGTCTAAAACGTATAAAATCGTGAAATGCGTCAGTAGTTTTATTAAACTTGACGCTGTAAGGGATAAACTAAACAGCGGCCGTTTAGCAAGGTTAGGATTTAGCTAGTGTTTGTGTTGTCAAATCGACGCATTTTACACTGTATACAGCACGTGAGACAAATTGAAAGTAAAATGCAATAAAATTCTGTATTTAAGTACGGTTTTGTGGTACTGGGGTATATTTCAATTATTTGCAACTTTATATTCCACTAAAAACTGTCTAGAATTGTTTTACAAGTAGAGTTTTACTCTAGCAATGTTTACTTCACGGTCGACAATTAGTCAAGTTTTCTTTCTAAAATGGCAAATAACTGTACACATTAAAAAAAAAAAAAGGTTTTGACTTTATATGTCAGTTGAATGATTCAGGTGATTTACTTTAATATGGACAATTTATGCACAAATCTGATTAATGACGCATTTTGTTCCGTTTCATCTCAGCACTGAAAGATAACTTCTGAACCTGTTTGCTGATAGACTTTATAAATTCATTTGTAACAAAATGGTTTCTATATTAATAATCTGCTAATGCTAATTTAACGTGGTGAAAGGGACCATTTATTTTTTGACGCTTATCTACATTTTCTTGCAACTACTAATGTACCTTTTGAATTTTAAATGAACCCTCATCCCATTTCAGAGGGAGATATCTAATGCTATACTTGTTGGTTATGCATTGTTGTGTGAGCCACAACAAACATCACTGACTTCATATTTATAGCCCTGAAAACAATATTTTTAGTTTTCATCTGTCATGTCTTATATTTTCCAGCTCTCAGCATAACCACAAATGGCTCAAAGTCAGAAATTGCAGGACTTGGAGGAGACGGGTGAAGCGCTGGTAGCCTTCATCCAAAGCAGCCAACCTGAAAAACTGAGACAAGTGAAAGCGGAACACACATCCCTTTTTGACCAACACCTCGAAACAAAAAAGATTATGGCACAGATTTTAAAAGGCAAGAAATGAGATTTTTAATTATTTGTTCTTTGTTTTAGTCGTCAACTATTTATTGTATAATTATTATTACTGCTGCATTATCGCATAAGTGTGATTTTTGCATTCTCTAATTCTCTCCTGTGATGGCCAGCCGGTCTGGAATCTGGATTATTTTCACATCTTATGTCTTGCAAAGTGTCTGCAAAAGATTAACACCTCTAATCTTCATCTTTAAGGTTCTGTCAGTCACTTACTTTCTGCTTGTCTCTTTGCGTCCTTCATCTACAGATGCGTCTCAGACTGAGGAGAGTGTGAGTCAGAGGCTGGTGGACATGGAGGAGGAAAGGAAACAAAAGGAGAAAGAAGTGGAGAGTCTGGAGGAGGAGCTGAGACAACGGATAGTCAAGAGCCAGCAGACGGACTTGGAAATACAGTATCCTTGATGCATCACATATAATAACTAAGTTTGATTGGCTTACAGAGAAAGTAACATCTGCCCAAGTGCATTCATACTCCACATTTTGTTTTTGATGTTTAGCTGGCATCCATAGATGCTTTCTTTCCTTGATGTAATTGAAAGTAAGGTAAGTTATTGTCAGATTCACAAAGTAGACAGTTTAACATTGACCTAATTCCTTATATTATCTTGAGTAGGTAGACTGGAGGCGTAACATGCATTTTAATTGCAGCTTTGTTACAGTTGTGATCCCCCATATTTAAAAACTTTATAAATTTCCCACCAGATCTTGTTTCACTATGATTTTTGACAGTAGCACATGCATGAATTGTGCTTTTTAACTAAAATTTGTTGTCATTACTGATGAAGCAACAGAAAAGTAAATCAAAACAACAAAGATGACCAAAAACCTAACGTGGTACATTATATGAACAAAAAAGCAAATCATCAATGATAATCCAGACAGAATGATGTTATAAGCATCCTTAACCCCCAGCCAAGATTGCTGGAGAAAGAGCTGGAGAGTCTGAAAGAGGATAAACACGAGCTTGAGAATCTACAGAAGGAGATGGAAGAAGACACCACGGTGGTCCTGCCTTTAGGAGTGTGAGTCACAGATATTCATTATTTCAGGAACTAACCTGCTGCTGCTGCCTGCAGCGGCTGCATATGCCAACAGCAAAATGCAATACACACAAGTGGAAATGATTCTTTTCATTTTAACATTGAAATGCTCCATTTCTGGACCCACACCTCTGTAATAAAGCAACACAAACAAATGTGATGTATTTCCCCCTCATGTTTCTATTGTGTTTACCTATTACTTTGTGTAAAATGCACTTTCTAGTGATGTTTTCTGCAGGGAGTCATGGTTATAAACGACCTTGTTCAAACACACAGATTATACTGGAACATGAAGTGGCCTCGCTCTGTGATCATATACCAACCGCTCATTCTGAGGAAAGCCTTTACATGACACTTGGCTGTTGCATTTAGGGGTTATAAGAAAAATGTAATTTCTGCATCGTTTGTTGTATCTTTCTGAATCTTTTTTTTTTCTCAACAGATATATTGCTCGGATGTACTATCTTATAACCAAGATCAAATGGGAGTATGATGCAGAGCCTCATATTTTGAAAGGAGGTACTGGCAGCATATTTATGTATTTACTCCACCATAAAAGGTGTGTGTGTGTGTGTGTGTGTGTGTGTGTCTATATATTGTTAGAAATATTACTAAAATTTTTTGAAGATGAACCCGTAAAGTTTGCTGTGGATCCTGATCCAGCAAGGGGCAGATTCATGAATTTTAAAAAATGGATTATTTATCATTATGAGATAACATGTATTTTTGATATTTTTGTCAAAAGTAACACACCAATCTCAAAGAAAAAAAAAAATTTCTCCTATGACAGACTGTCTTCCAGATCCAGATGTTTCTTAAGACAAAGCAAATAAATGCTTTTCTTACTGTAGTAGCATCTTTCTCTTTAGGTCAGCATGGTGGAGCCGTGGCTAGCGCTGCTGCTTTACAGCAGAATGGTTGTGGGTTTGTGTCCCTGATCGGCTCCGATCCTTTCTGTGTTGATTTTCCGTGTTCTCCACCATGTCTGCATGGGTTTCCTCTGAGTATTTTAGCTGCCCCCCTACCCACCACCATCACTGTCAGAAAACATTTCTGTTAGGCTAATGCTGCTGCCCTTGAGCAAGGCACAAACTGTTAATATGGCTTCAGATAGACCTGGAGTTGAACCTGGGTGCTGCGTTATGGCTGCTAATAGTTAGGATGCAGAGGATAAATTCCCCCATTGAAGTTTTGGATAGAAAAAATCTTTCAAAACAAAACAAATTTTGTCTAGTAAGATGCTCTAATGCGTGTCCTTCTGTTATATCGTGTTTGTGTGTCTGTGATAGATAAAGTAATTGTTTATACTGTGTCAGATGTCAGTTTGTCCGTGTTTCTTCTCTTGCAGTGCATTATGGGAAAGATCTGGCCTCTCCCATCAACATTGACACGTCTGCACACACGCAGAAGGATGTAAGCAACAAACTGTGGGACTTTGTCAGCACTGAGTGGTAGATGAACAACATGGTGATGCAGGATGTTGTGTGCATTTTTTTTTTTTTTTNATTTTTTTTTTTTTTGTTTGTCATATATTTTTCTGTGTTGTCACATGTTCTATACAATGTTTATAGCGTTTTATAATCAATTAAACATCTCAGACTTTTGATTTACTGCTTATATAGATGATTTTATAATATTTTTCCAGCATGAATTCATCAGAACATTTTATAGCGGATTTTTCTGATAGAGCTATACTAATATCTGCCACTAGATGTCGCTGCAAAGTCATTTATATGATCTGACGTGCATAGATTCTTGATCACAGCAGCAGCTGACTTGGAGTATGATATATGTATGAAAAGAAGAGATGTTTATTGTTTTTCATACAAATTGCACTCAGACATAGAAATCAGTTTGTGCTGTGGACATTGCTGTCACAGAAATCTGAAAGTTAAACTACAATACAAAGCCATTCATTAATCTGTAACTTTGCAAAATCAAAGAAAGGGAAACACAAGGCGTGAACGTGGTGGTGTATAAGCAAATAACTAGCAAAATAATTCCTGTGATGGAAACACGGTGCTAAAAGTTGCACTTTAATCCGACAACACTGACAGGAGGAACCATCTGAAAAAAATAAGCGCCATCATTCAAGCGTTTCTGGTTTGCGTGACAATTGTTTTTGCCCTTGTAGGCCGCTTTCACTGCGTACGCTGAGAACTGAAACTTCCTCCTGTGAAACGTGTAGTCTGTCTGATCATTTAAAAGTGCAGCGTACCGCGTGGTTATGAGTGGGTAGGAAGATAAACTCGTGTATGAAAACTTCCACACCAACCACTGGTCAGTGTGTGGTTTGCTTACGGTAAGCAGAGCCTTTAGCTGATTTCTGCGACATCATCTGTACCTGTAGGGCTTACTATGGGTGCTGCTGGTCCGCACAGTCCAGACCCTGTTTCTCTCTTCTTTTTTTCTTTTTGTTGAAGTCAAATGTGTTAGTAGACGTGGAAGTTTTATATGTAGCTTTAATTTTAGTTTTGTCAGTTTTGATCCTAAAATTTTAGAATTCAGCTTTTTTTTTTTTTTTTTTTTNTTTTTTTTTTTTTTTTTTTTCACTAAATAGTATGTAAGCCTATCCAACAACTTAGTGGAATTTAGTGGAACGATTACACGGTAATGGGTAAAAATTTGCTGTTTATGTGTATCAAATTAGTTATTGAAATGGTAATAGTTATTAACTTTTACATAGTTAAACCCTCAACTTGATATCAGAATTACTTTTATAGTTCAAACAAGATTAATATACCTATGCAGGGCAACAAATAATTATTAATATTGGATCAATTATAACATTCAACTGATAAGACAGTCAATACCAATGTTAATGTCAATACTGGAAAATTTGAATATAGTGTTAACCTATATTTATACATAAATAACCTGAAAATGTCATGTAAACATTGATGTTCTAAATTAATGACAATTTTTAGATTGTTTTGTTCCATATCAGTAAACATTTAGAATATGGTGCCACCTATTTAATGATTTTGGAATAATTAACATATATTAAAATGTTTATTTCTTTGGCTCAATTTGTAGAACAAATATAATTTTCTCTCGTTTGATAAAAGTTTGGAATGAAATTAATACATAAATGAATGAAATGAAGTTCCCTTTCAGGTAAACTGGCAATGATGATCTCTATAGGTCAAATTTTTTTTTAGCAGTAAATAAGAAGATGAGATCTGAAACAGTTTCAGACACGATTATTTAAAAACTACTGACAAAGAAAACTGGCCCGTTAGAATTTTAAAAAATAGCATACAGACCTCATTGTTAACATTGTTCACATGTTTATTGTTTGAGTGTGCATATAAAACATAATTTAAGTGAGGTTTTTAACTACTTCAGAAAAAAGTCAAATTATTTACATGATACATAAAGAAGCAGTATAAGAAGTAGATTTTTTTTCCTCTTTACATTCATGTACAATAGGACAATAGTCTTGTTTTTCTTCACTGTTACCACAATGAAATTCTCCTCTACATTGCTGCTCACATGTTTTGCGGTCTGGGTTCTGACACATTTTTCTTGTGTGGGACAAGATTATATCTGTCCCTAAATGTCACTTTGCAGTGCTGAGCTGAACCTTCTCCAACAAAGAGTTCTCAAGGCTCTTATTTTGTCCATAAGCGTATGACTGCTGCACTCTCATCCATTAAACCAGGAGGGCAACAACAAACCACTGTCAGCTTTATTGCTCTTCATCATTCATCATCTGTTGCAACATATGTTGAAGGGACCTCCAAAGTTGTGCAAAGCGACCAGCACAAGCTTCCATATGACGTCTTCTGTGCGTCTCCGAGCTGCTGAGCCTCTGATCTTAGTTGAGAGGACCTCTACCCAGAATTCCTGCTGACCAAAACTCAGATGACAGAAATTACATGGTTTTGGCAGCAGATTTTGGGTGTGGATACTCCCTGTTTGCAACCTGTAATTATAAGCTATAGAGGGAGAGGAGATAAGGATGTTTGGTCCTCAGATGTACAGAATAATTGGCTGCGTTTGTACTGAAATGTCATCTATATGGTTGGATTCTGTGGTTTCATTTTGTGTGTAAAAGCCAGCGCTGATGAAACGATGGCACTTTTCCAGAAGGAAGGTCCTCTAACAAATACTGGCTTAGAGGCAAAATCACCAAGTGCACATTTTTTTGTGTCTCTTAAGACAAATGTAGAACTAATTTTTCACAACAGAAAAAAAAAAAATTANCATTTTTTTGTGTCTCTTAAGACAAATGTAGAACTAATTTTTCACAACAGAAAAAAAAAAAATTATTAGGAACATATGAATATTTCAGTTTTCACAATTTAATTATTTAATTTAATTAATTATTTAATTTATTTATCAAACTGAAAATAGTTAATGATTGATCAAATGTTTTTCCCAATTTGGGCATCTCTTAGATACATCAAGCTTATCTGTTCATGAGGATAATACCAAAACCACGGCAGAGTGCAACGTGACATCAGCGGGACATGATTTTTCTCAACTCCAGCATGTGATGATGCTGCTCATTTCTAGAGAGAAGCAACCTGGGAGTGTAAGTGGTCCAAGTTTTAAAGCATTTGTCCTCAAAATGAGCCACCATGTCATGTTTTAGGCATCCTGGGGTAGATGGCTTTGATAGTAGACGGCGTGAAGTTTCCAGAGGAAACTGTCGTCTCCAGCCCCTCCAGCCTGTGAGAGGCTGCATCAGTCTTACTGGTGCTACAATCCAGGAAGGGAATCCCAAACCTCTTCATCTGTCCGTCTTTAGTTAAGAAGCAGTGACGGCAGAGCAGCCTGAGAATGGCCCTCCTCATGTCCTTGCTGGTGAGGGTGTAGATGATGGGATTGAGGAGGGAATTGAACATTGCGATTCCCAAAAAATAGTCTGCCTTAAAGAGCACTTGGCATTTTTTGGCTGGACAACAGAAGTCCAGCAGCAGGAGGATGAAGAGGGGAAGCCAACATGCAATAAAGACTCCCAGGACGATGGTGACCGTCTTCAGCAGGGCCATGTACTTCTGGGACTTCCGGCTGAGGCCTTTGCGTTGTGGACCTGAACCAAGGCGCTGGGTGTTGGATTTGACAATACGGAAGATGTGAACATAGAGCACCACAATTGACATGAGAATGGCGCTGAAAATGGTGATGCAAAAGAGGATGTAGCTCTTGGCGTAGAGCGGAAGGACGGTGGAACACTGGTCCAACCGTCCCATACAGTTCCAACCCAGGACAGGCAGGACGCCCAAGAACACAGACAGCACCCAGCTAGCTCCAATCAACGCAAACATCCGGCCTTGCTTGTCCCCCTGGTACGGTTTCATCCTCACCATGGTAACGTGACGCTCGATGGCAATGGCCAGCAAGCTGATGACAGAGGCGGCTAGCATTATGAACACACCCCCTTCCCTCAGGAACCACTGAACCGGGGTCATTTTCAATGTGTTGGCTCCAGATGTTATAATATTCACCATGTAGGTGAAACCTGCAAGTAGGTCCGAGAGAGTCAAGTTTCCCAATAAATAGTACATGGGCAGATGGAATTTCTTGTTCTTCCAGATTGCCAGTAGAACCACAAAATTCTCTATGACTATAAGCAGGCAGACCAGCAGGAAAGCTATGGCCTCTGGTTTGAGTCCATCCTTGTACTTCTTCTCCTCCAGTTTGCCAGTGTAGTTGTAGTGGTCCCTGATGACTGCATTGCTCTGATACTCGCGAAACATCCTGAGCAGGTAGCCTGTCGAAGGGGAGATGGGAACCAAAGATGGAGCTACCGCAGCATAGGCAGCATGGGAAGCCTCTGTTGTCATTTTTGTCTTTGAAAGAACTAGACACTGTCCTCTTTACCTTTTCTGATTTTTTTGGATTTAGGTCCACTGATAAGGTATCATACAAGCCTCAGGCACTGCATTGTGTCTGTTTGAGAAGACGCTACAAACAGACGTGGGGGAGAAGTGTTTCTTTTGATTCTCAAGTAGGATTTCCTGTGGTTTGAGAAGTGTCCTCCTCAGTTTTTTTCAATGCCCAAACTGTCCACTAGGGGGCGGCTATGAGAGCCAGCCTGCATAAAACGAGAGGAAAGAAAAGTTAAATGACAAAAATAAATAGAATGAAATTCAGTTGAGAGTAAAACATTTAGTAATTTCAGAAACATAGCAGTGATTTTATATTAAATATATGAGACTTTATGAAAGAAAATAGCCCGTAGTGTAATAAAAACCAGTTGCCACCAATAGTTAAAAAAACTTTCCAAATAGCCTACTGATGAGATAAAAATACAAACCAACATCACCATATTTACGAACTTATTAAAGCAAAACCTTAATGCTTTTAAATGAGTATTTTCTTTAATCTGTTGTATTAAACGTATTTCTGGCTGGGACACAACGATTAAAAAGTCCACAGTTCCAGAGGACACAGTTTATACAATATATTGGCGTATTTGCATGTATGCAGCCTGTATCCTTCATGCGTAAAGACGCATATATCCATTTTCACACAACATGGATCATATGGATATAACTAGTACAAAATAAGCACAGATAATTAACACTGATCGTACTTAATTTCTTTCTATATACTTTACATATTTCTTTTAGATAGTATCCATAAATTAAGAGTTTTGAGGGAAAAATGCGTAATCATCTGGTATCGATAATATGGAGTTAAATATGGAGTTACATGTTAAAAATCACTTTAGCGAACCGCAGTCACACTTCACGCCCCCGTGTGGATTTAAAAAAGTAAACTTAAAGACTTAACACGCACCTGTAAAAATTTGGAAATATCCAGTGGAAGTTTTAAGCAGCAGCGGTTATCCCACGACCGGCGGGACGGACACACGCTCTGTGGATCACCGTGCACCGAAGTGACATGAGTGTTATGTTGGAGCAGGACAGGCACGCAGTGGGCTGGTCTATCATGTTTTACCCTTCAACGATTCCCCTCCTCCCCGCCCCCTGCTGACCTCCTCACGCTTTTGATTTGAAGCTCCATGACAGATTGTGTGTCTGTTTTTGTTTTACAACAGAGGGAAAGCGCCTGTTTCTCACCTCATCAGTTTGCCCTCAGGTACACCTATGCTATGCTGCTGTGGCACTTTGCCAAGTCTTTTTTTTTTTTTTTTNTTTTTTTTTTTTTTTGCCCGTTTGTTATTAATATGTTTTTGAAATGTAATTATGTCAGTGGAGCACAACAGCAAGTTGTTCTTCAGGTTTGTCTGAGAATCTCTGATTTGTCAATACATCTTGTTCTCTCTTTAACAAAAGAGGATCCGCACAATCAGTAACTCAAAACTACAACCATAAGGCAACATGTGCAAAATAATTAATTTAGCAAACTGGAATGTCACCTCAATTTATGCAAGGGATCTTCCCTAATGTGACCTAGTCTTGAACCTATGATCAGTGGCGGACTTCAAGCATCATGTGGCCCCCAGCAAAAAAGACTCCCAGATAGAGTTTAATGTTTAAAAAAAAAAAAAAAAAAAAAAATGTTTTCAGATAGAAAATCATCTTATATTCCAACTTTTACCTTCCAATACTCATTACAAAGTGTCCTGAAAAAATGCTTGTTTGTCATACGGTAAGTGGGTGGAATTAATAGGATTCCATTGTTCATGCATGACTCATTTCTTAATGGGTTTATGAGTGAACGTCATCTGAAGAAATGCATGATTGCGCTGATTATGAGACTATAGATCATGAGTAAGTCATGAGTAATACATGAGTAAAATGATTTACAATTCAATCAATCAATCAATTTTATTTAAAGTGGAAAATCACCGTGCATCATGGTCCCGATACACTTTACAGTGAAAAGAAACATTGAACAAAACAAAACATGCAACAATAAAACACTAAAGCCCCCCAATTGCATAATCGAGGTCTCTTACTCAAAGTACAGCAACCAGTTTATTCATATTTCAGTCTAATCATGTTTTTTTGATGACCTCAGAAAAAAATTTTTTTTATTGTGTTAATCGTATAGAATCAATGTTCACATATAAACATATTGGGCCCTGCCCCACTCACACCACATTACAGGTCTGCATGGGCGTTAAACTGAGACCTGAACCCTAAGTGGTACACTTGTTTCTCAGAATATATGAATATTTAGCTCAGATTTACAAGATCAAAATACAAAGGAGAAAGAAAATTTCTGTGTTGCCTGTTACAGAGTCTACATCAAACACAAGCCTAAACTTAAACCTGCTAGAGCAGCTTAGCAGGGTTTAACCTGCATTATCATCACCCATTAAAACTCACCTTTATACACCTTCTTCATTATAATGTGACACAACTAAAATCTGTTTCTGGCATGCTAATCTTTTTGTTTTCTGCCTTTTTTTTTTTCCACCACTATTGCTTTTGTTACTAAAATTTGAGTTTTATCTTTCAAAAGGTTGCCCTCTGATATTTCTTTCTGTCTAAATTCACTGGATATACGGTATGTCACATGACTAAAGCTACCTGAAACGATTCAGATCATAGCACTCCTATGAGCTGCAGTTTATCCACAAAAATATTCCTTTAAGGTATTGAAAATGTTTTAGGGATACACATGCTGATATGACGTTGTGGACATTGGGATGACGGCTGGAAATTATGTAAGGTGAGGGTGTTGGGTGCATGCCGGACTGGACCTTCTCTAAACAGGAAGCTTCCTCATTGTGCCTAGAAAGGAGAGGGATATCCTTGAGAAACACAGATGAAGTCATTGGTTGGAATTGACACATGAGGGGTGGAGGACTGTTACTTTCCAAAGAGAGTGGAACACTTAGAGGACATAATTCTGCAACTTACTCATATCCATACGCGGATATTAATGGAAGGTGTTCCAAAAAACCTGTTTACGGAACACAATGCAATCATGTCATTGTATTTGAGAGGCTCATTCTTGCCCTGTTGTCTTGGCTTTTGTGGCCTGTAGGTCCAAATGTTCTCTATAAATAGTCATTTTCTTTCTCCCCACATCAACAGAATTGCTTTTTTTTTTTTTTTTTT
>VXCM01001908.1:0-12668 GCA_014773175.1 Lucifuga dentata
GGATGCAGCCTTTAACCATTATGCTCCAAGCCACTGGAACAGCCTTCCTGAGGCTCTGAGACCAGCTGAAAATATTGATATTTTTAAACATAGACTTAAAATCCATCTGTTTATCCTGGCTTTCATGTAGTGTTTTATAATTTTATAGTATCTTATTGTTTTTAATTAATCACTTTTTATTGCCTTATGTGTTATCACTGCTTTTATTTACTATTATTTTGATGTACATTAGTTTCACATTCTAATACTTCTGAAATTTGTCAGTCACCTATAAAGCACTTTGAGTTGCACTGACTTGTATGAAAGGTGCTATATAAATCTGAAGAAATTAAACATGCTAAGTTTTGAGAAACTTATCAAATTTTCTAATTCAAGACTAATTTTTAAATGTCTACATAATAAGGCTCCACAGGTTCTTAGTGACATGGTGAAACCTCTTTGGGGTTCTGGGTCTGTTACTCGGGGTGCAGTTGCAGTAAACTGTAAAGTCCCACTTTGCAAAACCTCCTTTGGAGACAGCCTTTACTGTTCAGGTGGTTAAAGTCTGGAACTCTTTACCTGTGGAGCTCAAACAGGACGATGGGATCATTTTAAATCTAAGTTGAAACAGCATTTGAAAAATACTCAAGAGTGTAATCATGGGTTAACAGCTGTCCTCAATGCTGTGTAGCTCTAAGACTTTTATATTGTTTTTTGGTTTTTTTTATAAATTATGTGAGACTATAATTGTATTCTAGAGGGTTTTAATGATGGACAGTGCATTGGTATTTGTATTGGATATTAATATTACATTGCAGGTTACGTATTTTTTTTATTGTTTATCCTGCTCAGTTGCATAAGTATGTATTTTATTTTGTTTTACAATTATTCTAATGTTGTATTATATTGTGGATTATGTATCTCTGTAAAAGCGCAACTAGAGACAAACTTTGCAAACTAGCCCTGGCTAAAAATGCTGTGATGTGCACCATTAGTTTTTCTACGAATGACCTATGTCTCTGCATCAGTCCCTATTTAAATAAACATTTAAATAAGTAAAATGAAAAATACAGTTTGACTGAGTGATTGTGACATAGTGTATTTGACTAAGAGTTCATGGCGCAGATTCAGAAAAGTAGAGAGGCGGTAGTGGTAAATTTTTGGTGTTGCATGTTTTTTGCTCTATCACCTAGTAACAAAACCTCAGACCACACTGTGTGATTGTGTGTGCCTGTGAAGGGGAAGAGGCGGAGGTTTTCTCTACATGTTTCACTTATAAATAACTTGGGCCTGCAGCTAACACAAAGGGAAACACCTTCAGCTGAGGAATACATTTACAGCAGTAATTTAGCAGCCCACTCCCTTGGTGCAAAGTCAGAATTTTTCCAGTCCTGCTGCCTGTAACCAAATTCATAGTCGACTCAAACTTTTTTTGATGCTCAATTAAATTCTACACTATGCAATATTTTGAAATTAACAATGAAAAATTTGACTTCCTGTGCTGCAATCACAACAAGAATCAATGTCTTTTCCCTTTGTTTTCTTTCATGTCATTTCCTTTTTTTCATTCTCTTTTTTCTTATTAGTGTAAAATCACATTTTCCCCATCTGTTTCTTTTTTTTTTTTTTTTTTTTTACCCTTTTCCCCATCGTAACGTGTGTACTTGGTGTTTATCACATGTAATTACTGATTATCACCTTCTAATTACTGTCTGTTTACTCACTTGCGGTGTCAATAATTTTTTTTTTTTTAAAGGTACTGCTGGACTTAAGTTTGTCAGATGGTAAGGAAAAGGAAAAGGACTCCAATGTGATGCTAATATTGCACTGTTTGCACCAAGTGTGTATGGTATGTAGGCACATTAGCAGTAATTAGCAGTAGTTAGCAGTCGTTAGCATTAATTAGCAGTAGAGAGCAGGACTGTGCTGCTCCTGGTTTGTTTTGGAGACTTTTTTTCTGAGTGGATAAAAATCATTTAATGAATCTTTTAAATAACAGATCTGGGGTGGAATTCATAAATGACAGCACCAACATTAACACTCCGCTGAAGGAAAATATTCTCACATAACCACGTTCCCTCATTCATAAACGCCTGTTTACCACCATCTATTAGCATTTGCCTTGAAACAGGCGTTGCTACAGTTTCCTTATTTACATGTCGAGGGAAGTTATTGATTAAACACAAAAATTTAAAAAATTAAACCTGTTTCAGTCTGATGGTAAATTTCATGTGAAATCTGGGTGATGTTTTAAACTGTAGTGATCAATATATTTGATATTTAGGAACACACAGTTGATAAATCAGTGTATTTAAGCGAGCAAGGTTCAATCCAATCACATATACATTCTCGTGGCACTACGCCTCTTCCTCAAGCCTCATCTGCTGCGCTCTCTCTCTCTCACACACACACACGTGTGTGTGTATGTGTGTGTGTGTGTGTGTGTGCAAAAGAGGTGGGTTCAGTTCTGAATCGATGTCAGATGTTGACTTTGTGACTTAACACAACACACAACAATGCATCAGTAATGGAACACTAATAATTAATAATGAGCTTCAATTATGCTGAGGAGAGTGTGTGTGTATGAAACATGGACAATGATCGCAAACATTATGAAAAATATTTAGAAATAAGTCTCAACCATTATGGATTTACAGAGTTGGTGTGATGAATTATTGTGTGATAATTACAGAGTGTTTAAAATTGATTTGTGTTTTGAGAAATTTATGTCTAAATATATTGCAGGAGTCATGATCAGCCAGTTTCAGAGTATAGATATGTACGTGATAATACGCTGAAACCGTAAACTTTTTATTCTTCAGGTCATGAGTTTCATTCTGTGCTTATTTGTTCTGTTTTTGAGAAGGAAAGAAACTAATTAAAAGACATTATAGCGTCAATCCTGATTTTGAAAAACTTAAAAAGTCGATGAGCACAAGCAATGCTAAAGATTTCTTTAATTGGTTACGTTTATTAAGAAAATATTATGCAGCTTGTAATTTCTAAACGTAATCGAGCTGCATGTATGTGCAAAGTGTTTTGGTTTGTAGCTTTGGTTGTATGCTGGTTGTCTGCATATATGTTTTTGTTTTTTTTATTTTTGTTTCTTATACCGTAGAGAAGGGTCTAAAGGAAAAATAAATGAAATAAAAAACTAAAAATACTGTATATATTACATGTAAAAGATGTGGGTTCAGTTCTGAATTGATGTCAGACGTTGACTCATTTGTGGCTTAACACAAATGTCACCGAGCTGGCTCACCTGCAAGAAAGAAGTTCATGAACTCTTTGGAATTACCTGGAATTCTGCATTAATTACCTGTTAAATGTGGAACAACAAACTAGGAAGATGTTTTAGTGCCATTTTCCTTTGTCACCCAGAAGTGACTATTTCACAGAAATCCAGATAAATAACACTAAAAGTTCACACAAACTTCTTCTTGCAACTTTACAACACTAATTTAACCAAACTGCTTAAAGGACCATACCGGCCACTTTGCATGTTTGAGCCATTCAATTTTCATACATGTAACGTTACTGACGATCATTTCCCAAAGCATACTACTGGAACGCTGAATTAAAAATGTTTTTCCTACCTTCCAGACCGTACTGGTTTCAGTTCATTCTGCTATTAAAATCAACTTGTTGATACTTGAAACGTTCTTGGGATAGGTAATCCATCATCATGAACAAGATGTGTATTCAGGTTTTTTTTTTTTTAAAGTTACATAATTTTAGCAATTAAGCAAATTAAAAAGCACGCAGTGAATGTCTCCACTGAGGAATATAGTCCCCAAAGAAGACCTGCATTTATTGGAAAATTTAAAATAACCGTGACTTCATAAGGCTGCGTAACTATTAGCAGGAGAAACATTGATTTTTAAGGTGGGTTTATCACTTGAATATTTGATTTTGAAAGATTAAGAGATTTTGCAAAATATCAGGAAAGCTGAAATACGGTTTTATCCTTTGGGAAATGATTGTCAGTAACGTAACATGTATGAAAACTGAATATATTAGGCTCAAACATGCAAAATAGACAGTATGGTCCTTTAAAGTTGGAGTGACTGAAATAATAATTAAAAAAAAAAAACCAATAAAAAGACATTTCTCACACTTTGAGTTGTTTTTAGCTGGTCATGTTCAACTACAAAGAGAGATGTACTGTTTTAAAGAAATAAAGACCCACACCTCCAAACCAGTTATGACTCCAAATACAAAAGAAAAACTTAGATAATTTAAATATGGAAGTCTACATGGTTATTAAATCTTCCTTACATCACAAGAAAAAGAATCTTCAGACATATATTCCATAGCAAATTCAGAAATTTGGATTGGACAAGTAGAAAATCAACATTGCAGTAGTAAAAATATTTGAAATTAAACTATATGAAATATTAACACCCACTAACAAGCAAAACCTAATTTATGGCTGTTTTGGCTCATCTTATCTGTAATCCATCAGTCTTGGTGATGCAGCTTTGAGCCTGTATTTGTTTTGGTCGCCCTTGTTGTTTGTGCTGCTAATTTGTTTGGGGATAAATAGCATTTTTTTTTTTTTTTTTNATTTTTTTTTTTTTTTTTACTCTCCCTTGTTGATGCAGGTTCATGTTGTCTGCAAGTTTAGCAACTAAAAGTCTGTTTTTTTGGGATTCAAGCACTTTTCTAAAATTAGGTCTATTTCTATTTGACGCTGACACACAAATACAAGAGCAAACAAATTGTTCAGTTTTATTACGATTATCACTAATTTGTGCATCACCTGCTAACAGTCTGTTTATAAATGTAATTAATAATTTTAAGTAATCAAAATATTTTCAAATAAAAGTCAAACTGCAGTGATTCCAGATGCTGCTTTGGCATTATTCTAATAATTACTATGATGTCAGTCTCAGTACATACTAATATATAATTTTACTGTTTGTTTAATGTAGAGTTATTGTCTTCTCATAACTTATCCTACACATGTTAAGTCAGTGAAGAAACAACAGATCTGTAACCTGAAATGATTCAGACATTTCTGCTCTGGTGTGCTTGTAGAAAACAGATGGAACACGCAGAAATGAGTCATGTTAACACGACAAAAATACAACTGAGAAACAAAACTAATAGGCCAATAAAATGTCAGTCTGAGGAGAAGCTGCAACTGATCATTCTTGAAGATCTTTTGAGGTGGATTTTCCTTTGAATAATGAGTAGGTAATAAACATAAGACAACTGTAGACACGGTTGCCATGAAAGATTCAAAGACAAATAAAGCCCATGATCACACACTCAGACCCCCCCCCCNCACACCCCCACACTGACACTGTGTGAAGAATTAATTTTGCATTTATGAACAGATGTTTTCCACTATTTACAATGGATTTAACAGCAACATCTAAACTTTTTTTCGGCTCCTTTTTTTTTCCCCTTTCATATGCTACATTATTAAAGGACCATACCACTCATTTTGCATGTTTAAGCCTAATATATGCAATTTTCATACGTTACATTACTGACAATCATTTCCCAAAGGATAAAACCGTATTTCAGCTTTCCTGATATTTTGCAAAACCTCTTAATCTTTCAAAATCAAATATACAAGCGATACACCCACCTTAAAAATTGATGTTTCTCCTATTAATAGTTACGCAGCCTTATGAATTCACGGTCGAATAAATTTTTCGATAAATGCAGGTCTTCTTTTGGAGCTATATTCCCTGGAGACATACATTCACTCTGCGCTTTTTATTGCACTTAAACGCTAAAATTACAAAACTTTGAAAAAAACCTGAATAAACGTCTTGTTCATGAGGATGGATTACCTACCCCAAGAATATTTCAAGTATCAACAAGTTGATTTTAATAGCGTACCACAATGAACTGAAACCAACAGCGATCTGGAAGGTAGGAAAAACATTTTTAATTCACCATTCCAGTAGTATGCTTTGGGAAATGACTGTCAGTAATGTTACGTGTGTGAAAATTGAATATATTAGGCTCAAACATGCAAAATGGCCAGTATGGTCCTTTAATGGATTTTTAACATTATACTGCTAGATCACGTTTGTACTGTGTGTTCCACGCCTGTTACAGCTTTGTTATCGTTTTGTGGATTTGCTTGCTTCACCACTTATGGCTCACACTGGGAGACTGAGAAGAGTGGCTGTCTTTGGCAGCATTGCTTCAAGTTTTTCCCTCATATACTAAGATTTTTTAAGGGAGTTTTTTTTCTTATCCTCATAGAAAGCTTGGCCTGGGTCTGAGCTTCTGCCATTGTGGGCATATTAAACACTTTGAGACATTGTGCGTATGTGATATTGGGCAAAACAAATAAACCTGACGACTTGATGACATGTCATTTCCTGTTTTTCTGTAGAGTTTATACCACTGAGGTGTTTTCCTGGACAAACTGCTGAAATAGTGTTTCTTTCTTCATGGTGAAATTAAAAATTCACCTACACTACAGGCCAGAAGTTTGAGGCCACCCCCAGATTAAAAAAAAAAAAAANATTTATTGCACAGGAAATGACAAAAATACATAAAATAAATGTAACTTATTAGTTTTCAAGAAGAATTAGTCACATCAAATCACTCTGAAGTCATTTCAGGCTTAGACTTTGGTTTGGTCAAAGTAACCCCCTCTGGCCAATCAGAATTCTCAAAATCTTTTGCTTGAATGGATGTAAGTTTGGCATCATTTTGATGAATCTTTTGGATCGTTGTCCTGTTGAAGAATGAAATTTTGACCAATAACTGGTAAACCAGATGGAATCGTGTGTCTTTGAAGGATGGAATGGTAATTCTCTTTTTTCATAATTCCTTTAACTTGGATCAAGTCACCAGATCCCCCCCCCCCNNNNCCCCCCCCACAGCATTACTGACCCCCCATGTTTTACATGCAGAGCAGCAGCGTGAGCAGACTGTGTAGCATGTTAATCCTAAATGATGTGGGAGAAGGCAGACAGCAGGAATAGAATGTTAAAACACATCAGCAGGGAGTTGGAACACAACAGCAGTGCTGCACTAATACAGACTGATGCCTTCATGAAAAATAATTTCTGTAGCCAGAGTGGCTACAGAATGTGCTACTGTGGACTGATTATTCTTGAAAACTAATTAGTTACATTTATTTTATATATTTTTGTCATTTCCTGTGTAATAAATTGTAAAATAAACAGTGTTTTTTTTGTTTTTTGTTTTTTTTTAATCTGGGGGTGGCCTCAAACTTCTGGCCTGTAGTTTAAATGAAAATGAATTAAATGTACTGCAGCCATCACTGTGCACATCCCTGTACACTTCTCTGACGGTAAATGTGATTTGGCTGTTGCTTGAATTAAAAGTCGATAAGTGTGAAGGCTGCAGCTTGATGCTACAGACACAGAGAGAGGTGAGTGGTGACGTGTCAGGACTCTACCTGGATCTCAAGCTCTGAAATCTGCTGCTGGAGTTCAGCCATAGCAGCAATGTTATCAGCCTCTCGTAACCTCACTGCCATCACCTCCTCTTTACTCTGAAAAAAAAGAAAAGGATGAAAATACAGAGGCAACAACAAAAGTGAAGACGCTGTTTCAACAGTTATTTTTGTCCAAACCCTGGGGATTTGTGCTGCTGAACGGCTGGCATGAAAAAAACAACCCATCTATTGAGCTGTTAGTGTAGGATTCATGCAGGGGGAAATTCCTGAGAGATGGAAGTGTCACTGAACTATAGAAATCAGTTTAACAGAATCTAACAGCAAAAGGAGACAACAGGAAGGAAGCAAGAACTCAACAGGCTGTTTCCTTCTTCTGGACTGGGATATGGACCTTATCAGAAAAGCAGAATCTAGAACAAGACAAACATTACTGAAAGACAATAGCTGCTAAACTGAGATGAAGAACTTAAACATACCTTGAACTAGTTTTTCTAACAGATTTAAGTTGAGAAAAGCACAGTGTGTTGTATCACGACAGACTGAACAGAGTTGTTGATGCAGCAGAGCCACGTGTTTCAGATCAGCAGCAACACGGTACCTTGCATTCGATCTCAGCCTGCCTCCGCTTGATCTCTTTCACTTGCAGATGTAGACCTTTATTCTGTGTTGTCAAAGTCTGCACACGTTCTTGGAAAGACCGGCTCTCCTGTTCTGCCCGTCGCAGCTGGTTGCTATGAATCTGATTCTGTATGAGTACAGGGGTTATATGTAGAGAAGTTTTAGTAAAAGTGTTACTTAAACAATGGAATCTAAAAGTGAATATTGTACTCTGAAGTTACTGAGACATTCAGTAAAGCTCACTGCTGCCCTCTGATGGTAACTTTGTGACAATGCAGTTTCAGAAGTCACTCGTTTCAAAGCCACATTTCCCAAAAGCATATTATGACAAAAATAATCATAACATTTGACTTCAAAAGCCTCTTAAACTTATGACATCTTTTCAAAAATCATCTTAAAGGACCATACCACCCATTTTACAGGTTTGAGCCTAAGATATTCAATTTTCATACACATAACGTTACTGACAATCATTTCCCAAAGCATACTAGTGGAACGGTGAATTAAAAATGTTTTTCCTACCTTCCAGACCGCCACTGGTTTCAGTTCATTCTAGTACACTATTAAAATCAACTTGTTGATACTTGGAATGTTCTTGAGATAGGTAATCCATCATCACCAACAAGATGTGTATTCAGGTTTTTTCAAAGTTTCGTAATTTTAGCGNTAGGTAATCCATCATCACCAACAAGATGTGTATTCAGGTTTTTTCAAAGTTTCGTAATTTTAGCGTGTAAGCTCACTACAAAGTGCAGAATGAATGTATGTCTCCACTGGGGAATACAGTCGCAAAAGAAGACCTGCATTTATTGAAAAAGTTAAAGAACCGTGACTTCATAATGCTATGTAACTATTAGCAGACAAAACATTGATTTTTAAGGTGGATTTATTGTTTGAATATTTGATTTTGAAAGATTAAGAGATTTTGAAAAATATCAGAAAAGCTGAAATACAGTTTTATCCTTTGGGAAATGATTGTCAATAACATAACATGTATGAAAAATGAANAAGCTGAAATACAGTTTTATCCTTTGGGAAATGATTGTCAATAACATAACATGTATGAAAAATGAAAATATATGAGGCTCAAACATGCAAAATGGTCGGTATGGTCCTTTAACTTGACACACATAAATGACAGTAGATGTAAAATGAATTCTCCCACTAACTCATAGAAGGCCAATCACCTGCAGGAGTCACTTTATGTTTGATTTACAGTTTGTGCTGTATCAGTGAGTTCATTTCATCTTTAAATCCTGAAATAGGCCTGACAATGACACAACCGACAAACAAACAAGTAAACAGTTTTATACTGTATAATGCTAATATAAAAGCAGCCATGCATGTGCATTCATGCTGAAGTGCTGTTTTAGGAAATGCATGTGCAAATTTAACATATTTCTTGAAAATGCACTTACAGAAGACTTAAGTTTCTTGTTGGATGGTGATTCAGGCTTGATTCCAGCTGTTACATGTCATACTTATTGGAAATTTATCTTAAAGGACCATTCCTGTGATTATGCATATTTGAGCACAGTATATACAATACATACACATTATGTTACTGACAACCATTTTCCCAAAATATACTACTTAAGTGGTAAATTTTTGAATTTTTTTCCTACCTTCCAAACTGCCATGAGTTTCAGTTCATTCCAGCATGCTATAAAAATCAACTTGTAGAGACTTGAAACACGCTTGAGATACATAATCCATCACAGCGAACAAGATATCTATTAGGCTTTTTTTGTCGAAGTAACTTTATTTAACCGATCCAACGTGGAGCTCCACGGAAGACAATGTATGTCTCCGCCAGGAAATATAGTCCCAAGAAAAGACGGCTTTTAAAGAAAAATTAAAATGACTGTTCTACAATCGTGCAAAAGTGTTAGAAGGCAAAACGTTGAATTTTAAGGTGAGCACATCACCTTGACATTTGATTTTGAAAGATTCAGGAATTTGAAAAAATAACAGGAAAATTAAAATACAGTTTTACATTCTCAAAATTGGTTATTTCAATAACATGTATGCGGATTATACATATTGGGCTCAGACATGCACGAAAGCCAGTATGTCCTTAAAAAGCTTATTAGTGTATTACAATGCATCTTTTAATTTCTTATTTATTAATGGCATCATACATGATGCCACCTCTGACCTGTGTCTCGAACTCCAGCATCCTCTGCCGCGTCTCTCGGAGTTCTGCCTGAGCCTCGGCTTCACGCAGCCTCACGCTCATCAGTTCATCTTGGAGCTCGCTCAGGGCGTTCTTCTTGGGCGTGTCCTTCCAGCGACCGGTGGTACGAGCCAAGTGACGCTACAGGACAGATGTTACAGTTACTCTCTCAACTGATTTAATAACTACACCAAAATACATACGGTGTCCTGGTTTCATTTCACTGTTGTGAATTTTGCACTATGACATGTGTAGGCTGTTATCTATGATGGGTACGTACTCTTACTCTGAGCCTTATTACCTCTGCCTGAAACAGGTTTTTAGCTGAGATGTGAGCAAAGCGCTGTTTCTGACAGACAGTTTGTCCACTTGTCCTGGGATTTGACGTATTTGTTCTCACCTGCCAGTGATCTTCCAGGTCTCTGACCTGCTGTCTCAGCTCTTTCAAGCCGGTCAGAGCCTCTGCCTCTCTAAGCTTCACACCAATCAGTTCCTCTTGAAGACGCGCCACATTGGTGTCATCTGGCAGCGATGTGTTCCTCTAAGGGAGGTGAAAAAGTTGAAAAACACATTCTAAAACGGTACGCTGACTCAATTTATACCGTTGTCTAAAGGGACACAAACACTCACTGAATTATGTTTCAAAAGAGCATATTGTAACATTGTGTGTATTCTGATGTAGCTAGATTAAATCATAATGTTCTTCGTAGGCTGACAGGCTGAGATTTAGACAGAGTCTGAGGCAAACACACCTTTTCCATGTCCAGGATCTTGTCTTGCATCTCTTTGAGTGCACACTGTGATTCTGCGTCTTTCAGCCTGGCCTGCACAAGCTCTCTCTCCAACTGCAGGACGGAATCCTCAGAGTATCGAGGGATTCCCTTCTATTAGAAACACGACATGTGAGTGAGCAGACACAGTAAAGCTACAACTGATTTATCTACTGTGTTCTCAATGTCAGCATTTAATGACAAAACATTCAGCCTGCAGTAAAAGCACATTTTTCCAAAATAATTCCAGTCACAGTCCAAGTCTATTCAACAGTCTCATCTTATGTCACATATAGCATTCTGGAAGAACACACACTTTCCCACAAGTGAATACAGAGGACTGAACCCTCATTTCAGCTGACATCAACCATTTAGCATTCCACTTTCAAATTTAATAATTCATGGCTGCTCACTGTGAAGCAAGACAGCAAATTATGTAAAACAGTGTCGTGTCTGCATATTTTCAACGTGAATCCAACCATCAATAATTAAGTATTTCTGGTCACAAATATGCTGGCTGTGAGCTGGTGCCATGTGTGAAACTACAAGCTTACAAACCTACAAGTGCTAACAAATTCATGAACACAATTCCGAGAAAGCAGAAGACAGTGAATGGGGGCTGAACTGTGTAATGCTCAATGTCCCAATTTGAATTCATGCATGCCAAAACAGATCATTATGCATAGCTGATGTGCAAAGTGAGGAAAAGCTCCTCTGTCACTGCTTGAATTTTAAGTCGGTAGGCAGATGGGGTCACAAAAACAAATGTCAAAACAAATTTTTACTGACCCAAAGAATCTTAATACGGCCGGCTTGAGGTTTCAGCACAGAATAAGACAAACATTTTCTACAGCTACTGAATTTTAACAATTTTATAAATTTTTCATTTTTAAAACTCGTTTAAATGGGCTGGCTCCAGAAATGGTGTCTCAGCTCATTAAACAGAGAGATTATAGTGGGAATGTGACAAGAGGAATAACTAGCCAGAACTGTAGAGTCCCAATGTGCAGGACAACTTTTGGTCAATCATCCTATTCAGTAAAAGGAAGACGCATGTGGAACTCTTTACCAGCAGAAACCACCTCTCAAACAGACCTGAAGGTGTTTAATGCAAAAGTCAAACTCTGGCTCAAGCAGCGACAGAGACGTGAGCATTAATGAGGTCACATGTTCACACCAACACAATTTTTATGTAAATTTGATTGTTTTAAAGGACCATACCATCCATTTTGCATGTTTGAGCCTAATATATGCAATTTTCATACATGTTACATTACTGACAATCATTTCCCAAAGGATAAAACCGTGTTTTAGCTTTCCTGTATTTTTGCAAAACTTCTCAGTCTTTCAAAATCAAATATTCAAGTGATACACCTTAAAAATCCATGTTTCACCTGTTAATAACTACACAGCCTTATGAAGTCATGGTCATTTACATTTTTCGATAAACACAGGTCTTCTTATATTCCCCAGTGGAGACATACATTCACTCCACACTTTTTATTGCATTCAAACGCTAAAATTATGAAACTTTGAAAAAACCTGAATATATATTCCCTTGTTCACGATGATGGATTATCTATCCCAAGAATGTTTCAGTCATCAACTAATTGATTTTAATAGCGTACCAGAATGAACTGAAACCAATGGTGGTCTGGAAGGTAGGAAAAACATTTTTAATTCACCGTTCCAGTAGTATGCTTTGGGAAATGATTGTCAGTAATGT